>JAJTUV010004407.1:0-21250 GCA_021653895.1 Mastomys natalensis
AAATCCCTTTAGATTCTTGTTTTTTTGATTTAGTCTCTCTCTGCTCCCGGTGTTTTTTGAGGGGTCTCTTGATCTCTTTTTGTGTTGACTATCTATTTCTCTTCTTTTCTCTATCTTTACTCTTCTCTTTTCTCTATCCTCTCTGCCATTGGAGTCAGAAGTCCATCCCTATCCTCTCCCCCCTCGCTATTGGCTGATCAACTTTCATTGACAAATCAGAGAAAAATGGGGAGCAATTAGAATAAGCATAACAATGCCCTACCAGATTGCAAGAAGTTATAGGAGCGAGAAATCGCATTTGAATAATACAAGGATAATCTTTTCACAATACACAAAACATTTTGCCCACAACTATCTGCCACCATGTTTAAATGTGGATAGATTTCAGAAAAATAAATCTCATGAAAACTGAAAAAAATCACTGCTAAAAAAATCTCATTCAAACAGAAACCCAAAAAGAACGTTAAAAACCTTTAGAACGATTGAAAATGAAAACATGCATACCAAAATTTTGGGACAAATCAAAGTATTTTACGAAAAGTTTTTTAGGGTAATTAAATGGGACAGTTTTAAAAGCTTATTTACATGATGTCCAAAAACACCTAAATAAGTTTTTATGAAAAGAAAAAATAAATAGTGAAAAAGTAGTAGAACACACTTCCAGTTTTAGGGAAATGGAGCTAGGATTCAAGGCCACGCTAAGCTACATAGCCTCAGTGAAATGATCTTTGTCCAAAAAAGGAAAAGACAAATAGGGAAAAGACAGAAATAAACAATACCTTCAGTGAAAGGGTGAAAAACAAGAGAGGGGAGAACAGTCACAGAATTTCCAAAAGGGGGGGTAAAGGGAAAAGTTTATGAAGGGGTGGGTGTTGTTTCTAACGCAGGGTTTCCCTTTATTCTGTAAACTAATGGGGAAACTACAGCCACTATCCTTTTTTGTAAATAATGTTTTATTTAAACGCCCTGCCCAATACTTAGTGTGATATGGCTGCTTTCCAGTAAATGGAAATTGGTGTTGCAAAATTACCAAGATATAAAATATAAAATTTTCCCTTGATCCGGCCCCGACGGATGTCTGGTTTTTACTGCTAATTACGTTTACCAAAAGACCACTGCTAGAAACAATATCTCACATTCATGGTGAAGCTATGTAAAGGGTCCTTTAAAAGTAAAATGGGATTGCGTGAGAAAATATAAGGCAAGAACAAAAGGTTTCCTCTTCTTCACTGTGTGATTGCCTCTGCCTAGAAGGCATGGGTCCTCTGTTTTTTAATTTCTTGATAAATTGCCCAGTCTGGCTATTTTTAATGGGAAGAGAAAACAAACTGAGACCCTGCTATTAGAGGGTCCACATGAAGGTTTTCGAATAAATCAGCCAGTAACTAATTTTAATGGACAAAAGGGGGCCATTGCCCATTCCATATTTTTTTATCTTGCCTTCTCCAGAAAATCCAGTCTTTTAGAGAAACAGGGGATAGGGGCCCCTCTTTTTTCAGGACTACACACAACTCAGGAGTTTTGAGCCATTTGTTTTAAGATTTTGAGGCAGTAACAAAATATACAGGGGCCAAGTTTTTAAAAAATCATAATTTTTTTTTTAAACACTTTTTCTATGCACTCCCTCCATGTCGATCGTTCCTAAGAGGCAATCAATATTGAATAATGGATGGTAGCCATCACCAGTTACAGAACAGTAACAATATTTCTTTCCATCTTTTTGTAGAATTCAAAAACTCCTATTACCTTTCATAGCACCTTTTGCTTTCTAACTAGAACATGTTTCCAAAACTACTAGCCCCTCACCCAAAGGTCCCCCTTAAAAACTCAAAAGACATAGGTAGCATATGTTCTTTCCCCCCTGAAGGGGGGTCTTCAAAAAGAATGTTTTTTGTCACTTTCCCCCCCCATTAGAATTAATTCAATCTGCATGCCTTTCCTCCAGAGGACAAAAGCCAACCCCTTTTTTCAAAAAATACTGTGGCCAATAAAATCAAAAAAGTAAACTTATTAATCATAATCATAATAGGCAACACTGGAAGTGTTTCCTGAAAAAACCAAAACATTCATCTAAGATATTCTTGTACCTCCGCATAGGGTCCCGTGTGGGAGGATTCCCTTTTGCTGCCATTAACCTTTTGGGTCAGGGCACTTACTATCTGAAGGAGGACTTTGGTAAGGACTGTCAGAAAAGCGAGAAGACTTCTTCCTGCTTTACTGACATTTACTGCTTCCCCCCTTTTCACACTAAAAGTAAGTAATTAAAGGTACTTATAGCCCCCGACTTTACTTACTCCTTTTGATGAAAGGAATTAAAGCTGAATAAAAAACACTGTTGGGTTGAAGAGATGGCTCGACATTAAAAACTAGGCTCACAACCCAAAGTATAAGAGAATAGACACTCATTTTGAAAGAAGATGTTTTGTTTTTTTTTTGGGTTTTTTAATAGGGCAGTCGCAAATTCAAATGATTTTTGGCTAACAAGAAAAATGTTATTTGTCTTTTTGAAAAAGGTTTTCTTTTTTGTTTGGGGGGGCTTTCTGTGCCACGAAGCCAGAAGGCTTTAGTCCCTTGATACAGAACTTATCGATTTTTTGTAAACTACTTCAATGTGAAATAGTTGCATGAGTATAGGATATCCCCAAGGGACAGTGGGACCCCAGGGGGCTGCTGCTACAGGAATTTGATTTGCTGCCCCTTGTACAAGTCTTCATTTTGCTCTGAGTGGGTTGGTGATGTGCCGCTCTTGATCCCCGAAGTCAGATTTATAGTTGTCCTTAAATCTGCTGGTTTTATTTTGTGGGTTTGTTTCCATAGTATTCAATTAATTTTTCTCTAAAAAAGAGCTAAAAAATTTTGCAATGGGTCATCATTCTGGGACCGTTTATTTTGGGCATGTTTATTTCTTCAGTCCATCACCAGTTGGATCTGTTAAATTACTTATTTTTATTGGTTTATCTTTATTTGTCAAGTGTTCAGAAAATCATCTGTTTCTTTTGATATTTTCGTTTAGTGAAAAGAGGTTTAAAATATGTTCTTATAATTTTCTTAATTTATTTATATGTTAAATATCTACCTTTTCATTTCTATTTTAATTTGGGGCTGTCACACAAACATTCACTTAGGGCTCATTTAGGGCCCTTTCCCACATGTGGTTCCTTTCCCTTTGGTTAGATTAACATTTTCGGTTTGCAAAGTGTTTATATTTTCAAAGATGTAATTTTTTTTTAATGGATTCTTTGTAAGTTTTTTTTCCCTTCATTTCATTAACTTCTGTTTCCCCTTTTTGATTTTTTTCTTTCACTTTCTATTTGGGGGTTTGGTTTTGTTTTGTTTTTCAGGGGTTTTGGATAATCATTAAGTTATGTTTTTTTTTTTTTTTATCTCTTGATTTTTTTTTTCATTTAGGGATTCAAAGCTGTATTTTTATTTGGTTCAGATAGAGTGCAGAAAAATTATTTCAAATTTTTCCTGTTTGTTGAAAGTGCTTTTTGTTCTAAAATATGGTCAATATGGAGAAGCTCTTTGTTTGCTGAGGAAAAAGTATAATTTTAATGTTCGGGTAGTGTGCTGTAGATTGTTTTTTGCCTTTCGTGTTAGGATTTCATTCCCGTTCCAATGTTCTTTGTTAGTTTGTGTCTGGACAAACTCTCAAGGTTTAGAATGGGGTACTAAAATATCCAATGTCATTAGGTGGTTAATCTGTATTTTTTAGACCTAATAACAGTATTTGTTTTAAAATTTATTTAGCATTTTTGGTTATAATATTTACAGATTTCTTTTCAAAGGGTCCTTTACTTGACCTTGGCTTCAGAAATGACTGAATATTTGAGGACTTTCCTCTCTTTTTCTTTGTTTTTTGCTGTCTGTTTTAGTGTGGTAGCTTTTTAGAATTTTCCTGTTTTCCTTTTACTGGCATCTGGTTAGGGGGCCACAGTTTTTTTTGTTGTAGAGGAAGCAACGAGCGTTGGAGGGGTGAGTGGTACTTTAGTTTATCACTGTGACCATGAAGGATCATTGAAAACAATGTCAGTAAATTTCTTTTGCCAGCTGGTAGAAACTATGATTTATCTCCCTTACAATCACCCTTTAATAAATACCTGTTCAGTTAATAATGGCACTGTTTTTATGGGGGAAAGAGTTTTAGGTGACACTTTGAGTGTGAAGAAGTTGCAGGGCCCTTTTAGGGGGAAACTCCAACAGATACTAGGGGTATAGGGACTCTGTACAGGCAATGTGACTTGCCATTTCAACAAGGAAAACCTCCTTTTGAAAAATGGTGGAGGAGACATATCAGGGCCCTGGAGGAATTACAGAATCAAAAGAAATTAAGTTTTTAAAATTTTTGGCTAAAAACAAATTTGGAAGTTTCCAGAAGAGAAATTTAATTTTTGCCAATTTTATTGAGGAACTAAGAACTCCAAAGAATATTTAGCTCCATGCAAGTATATCTATCTTGGATGAGGTGAGTTAAAATAAACACACACATAAGCTCATCTAGACTTCTGTTCTGTCCTTCGCATTGTGTGTAATGGGTTTTTCTCTGGAAAGAAAGGGGGAAAGCCCCATTTGTAAACTCTTTAGTTGTGCAGGTGGTTTTTTTTTTTTTTTCACCTTCCCACTTTATAGGTCTGTCTATCATTTTGTTTTTATCTAAGGTAGGGCAGTTAGCATGCCTTACATTTTATTGATGAAGAAAATACAATCTCTAAGAAGTCCCCGCTGGAATGCCAGAGACTTGCAGCCAGCTTTCTAGGTTTTCCCATTACTGAGTCCAATTCTATTTATTGCCAACAGAGCAGGGACCAAGTAACTAAGAGTAGCTCTTGTGTTAGAAGAAAAAACTTATTTTTTTAGAAAAGCCATGTAGGACTAAGATAATGGACTCATGTTCTGAATACACTTTAAATTCACTCATGGTTTAAGCTTCTTTCCACCATAGGCAATAGGATGTTAGGGAAGTAGTTTACTTGTGAACCTGCTGGTTAATATTTTTTTAGTTGGCTCAGCTTTGCTCACGAGTCTTGAAAGATGAATTGGGGTCAGTATATCAGCCTCATTGCGCTGGTTTGCGTAACTTAATACGCTGCACTATCTAGAACAGGTTGTTTCTAGCAAAATGTGGTGGCTTTTTGGTGATTTTTCTTTTTGAATCATAAGCATGGCTCTACAGCATAGTTTTTTTACCATTTTAATCTCTAGCAGACTTCGAGAGGAAGAAGGGACCAATCAGGCAACACATGGGAACTATACTACAAAACCAGGAGCCTGCACATAGTGGGGAATCATGTGGTCTTAGAGTGGGAGGAGCAATTGTGTTTGCCTCTACGAATTGTCTAAACAGCCTGAGTCTGCAGCAACTCAAAGTGGTAAGATCATGACCGAATCACTATACAGTGGAACGTTACTTCCTATTGGGAGATGGCCAAGGTGTGTTTCTTGGAGTCCCTGACTCTGCTGATTAAGGCTCTAGTGATCACACTGACTGCAGAGCCTTCTGTGTTTGATTGTAAGGTTAGTACTTTTGGCCAGTAGAATTTGAGCCTTCTGTGCTGGACATATTCCAGAAATACTTTCACCTTTTCCCTTTTCTAAATGTACTTTTGTACTCACAGAAGACTGGGCAGTCTAAACTTTCGGTTTACGACTACTAGAGCTTGAAGGTAAGAACACAGCTTATCTGAAATATTTGGCCTAACTTGTTGGTGTATGTTCTTTTTTTCTATTTTATTTTTTTGGATATTTTATTATTTATATTCTCATATTGTTATCTTCCCTTTCCGGTTTCTCTCTTGCTAAACCCCCTCTCTTCCTCCTACCCCTGCTTTTGGAGGGTGCTTTCACTCACCCACCCACCCACTCACCATAGCTCCCTGCCCTGGCATTTGCCTTACACTGGGGGATCGTGCCTTTCCCAGGAACTAAGGGCCTCTCTTCCCATGATTGTCGACAAGACTATCCTCTGCTACATATGCGGCTGGACGCCATGGTCCTTCCATTGTGTATCTTTGGTTGGTGGTTTTCAGTTCCTGGGAGCTCTGGGGGGGTCTGATTGGTTGATATTGTTGTTCTTCCTTTTGGTTGCAAAACCCCCTTCAGCTCCTTCGGTCCTTTCTCTAACTCTCTGTTAGGGACCCCATGCTCGGTCTAATAGTTGCACTCGTGAGCATCTGCCTCTGGATTTGCCGGATCTGGAAGAACCTTCAGGAGACAACTATAACAAATCTTGGTCAGCAAGTACCTCTTGGAACCTGCAATATGTGTTGGGTTTGGGGTCTGATATGGGATTAATTCCCAGGTGGGGCAGTTCTGGTGGCCTTTCTTCAGTCTCTGCCCCACAATTTTGTCTCATATTCTTAGTATTCAGTCATACAAGTGCTAGCATGTAAGTAGACGTTAATTCAAGTCAGAAAGATTATCTAAGTCCAGAAACATAGAAAAAATAATAAAATGCATGTAAGCCAACACTGGCTGTGTCAACTTAGAAATTCCTGCATACTCCTCTCCATGATTCCATCTTTTTATGCACGTCTGAACTTTTCCCCCAAAAGCCTCCCCTCTTGCCAGCCAACTAGACTTCTCTGGCTATGATATTTCTTCACCACTCTGGAAAAGAAGTGTCTAAGTATTTGGCGACCTTTCAAGCTAGGCCGTAAAAGGGAATGGACCAGGTCTCTTGAGTAAGGTGGTTACTTATATAAGCATGTTAGCCATTAGTATCCGTGGCCATAAGATCTTTAAAGTTCACATGCATAAGTTAGATCCGCTGGGAGCTGAAGGCGGATGATTGCTAATGATTTCACTGGAGGACCAGTGTGAGGATCCAGCTCAGGAAAACAAAGGTGGCCACAGGGGCCTGGCCTGGCAGGATGAAAGGTGGCTGCCTGGGAAGTTGTGTGTTTGAGCTGCCTATTTCTAAAAGTCAGCCGTGACCCATAGTGAGGCAGCCTATAAGTAGAAGCCAAAGGGAGGTGATCTTTTGCTCTCATAGTCTCATGGTATGGGCTGTCAGATGCCAGGTGTATTGCACCTGTGGCTTTTTGACCTTCCATGAGTTATCTGAGGTAAAAAGTGTCATTCAATTCTAAAGCCATCAGATGTACCCAAACCTGCCAGGCACTGGTGCAATGCACACAGTGACTGTAGTCATCTCTTCTTACTTCCTGTGCTGATCATGCTTATGCTCAACAGCAGAAGTTCGTTGTACATTTGTGATACCCATTAACTCAATTCTGGGAAACATATGCCAAACTTAAGAATCTGATTTCAGCTGATTGTCTGTGGCTTTTGTATCAGTGTAAGATCAAGAATCCAAGAAAACCTCTACCCCCCAAACCATTGGTCAAGTGGGCACGGTGAACTCTGGACAAAACCTCTACTACAGAAATTTATATACTCAGCCCCCCAACTGACTCACTCTACATCACCCTCGCAATAGCCAATCTCACCACCTGCCCCCACCTCTGATCCTAACATCCGTACCCCCTACCTCATCACACTAAGTCATCATTCCCCCCCCCCAGACCCCCTCTGCGGGTCCGGTCTCTGAAGACTGAAGATTTTCAGTCCTTACCTCCCAGGCCATAAACCCATATCTGAACCTAATTAAATCCAGATAGTTAGCCCCATTTGGTCAATCCTCCGGAACAACAGGCCCTCCCCGACCCCCCCACCCCCCCACCCCCCCCCCCCACCCCGCCCTACCAGCCCCAAATTCCACCCTCCCTACTTCCTACCCCCCGTTATTTTCCCCCAGGTGTTCATTAAAACAGCTGGGTTTCCTCCCGACCTTGGACTGAATCCAATCGCTCAGCTACCGCTCTCCCGCCCCTTTCAAAAATAAAAAAAAATTTACACCTCCACCACCCCCTTACTCATCCGTCACAGCACTCTACGCGGTTGGTCAGACAGTATGGTTTCCACAGGGGCCTTTTCCTCCGCTGTCAGGGCGGTGTCGTTTACTAGGTCCACACATGTTTCATCTGTACATCCCCTGGTGCTTCGTTGTGGTTCATATCCCTATTCTAAGAAGTACCCCAGTATGATTGTATTGGGGTTATCTCAACTTCAATCACACATCTTTAGGGCCCTGCTCATAAACTGACATCTAAAGTTGAAGATCTCCCACGGTCTCCTACACTGATTCCGGTGGAGGGCAAACATTCAAACCCTCATTTTCAACAATGCTTTTGAATTTTATGGGTTTATGTTAGTAGGTTTATGTTGCTCAGATTTGTGCATTTAAAATTGATCAACAATGATGCAGTAGGTACAGGCTCTGTATATCACTGCATTTTAGAGGCCAGAGACCGCTGAGAGGCCAGAGACGGCAGAGAGCTAGAAGAGGCAGAGAGCGCAGAGAGCGCCCAGCAGAGACTCCCCCGCGATAGCCCCTCCCGAGGTGAGAGAGAGGCAGAGAGGCAGAGGCGAGTAGAGGCATAGTTACCTGGGCAAGTTTGTGGCACATTCACCCTGGTCCGCTACATGCCAGTTGTTCCTCCCCTCCTCTCCCAGCCCCCACCCGCCCCCACTCCATCCCTCACCCTGCCCAACCCCCACTCAGACCTTGTCCATCCTCCCTCACCTGGATGAGTGTATCCCCAACTGTGAACATCTTTCTCTATCTTGCCACCAGCGCCGCTGTATCGCGCAGGTTTTGGGCTCCCATCTCTTGCGCCCCAAGCCTGCGGACTGCCACTTCTCCGCCGATCGGCGCCTACCCCTACAACGCTCCACCCGGCCACACAGCCAACCCCGCGCCGCCCCCTCCCAGACCACCCCCCCCCCGCCCACAACCACGCGCCCACCACACCAACCCCCGTCCCCACAGGACTGAAACGCCAGAACCCCACCCCTGCAACCGTCCTTATCGACTAAAGCCGACCACACCCCAACCCCACCCTCCCCCCCCCCAAAACCCTTCTCAACCCCCCGCCGCTGTCGCCTTCCCCCCCAAAATCAACACCCACCCCCCTCACGTACGAGGCCTAACTTTCCCCAACCCCAGCCCCCCGCACGTCCCCCAACACTACCGCCCCCCAAAGAACCCCCCCCCAATGAGCTCACTCGCCAATCCCCCCTCCGGCCCCGCGACCACGCACCCCACCTCGTAGCATTCTTCGTGCTCGGTGCCACAGCCACGGGGCCCCCGAATAACCCCCAAGTCCCACCCACACCTCCTAAACCAACCACCCCCCCAAAAACCCCCAAAAACACCCATCCCCCCAAAACCCCCCCAACCCCCCCCCCCCCCCCCCCCACCCAAAACCCCCCCCAACACCCTTCCCCCCCCCCTCCTTTGCCCCCCCACTCCCCAAACCCCCCCCCCCAACCCCCCCCCCCACCCCCCCCCCCCACCCCCCATAACCCCCCCCCCCCCCACCCTCCCCCCCCCCCCAAAACCCCCCCCCCCCCCCCCCCCCCCCCTCCCCCCCCCCCCCCCCCCCCCCCCCCCCCCCCCCCCCCCCCCCCACCCCCCACCCCCACCCCCCCCCCTCCCCCCAACCCCCACCCCCCCCCTCCCCCCCCCCCCCCCCCAAGGTCACCCCCCCCCCCCCCAACCCCCCCCCCCACCCCCCCCCCCCATACCCCTCCCCACCCCACCCCCCCCCCAACCCCCCCCCACCCCCCCCCCCCCCCCCCCCCCCCCCCCCCCCCCCCCCCCCCCCCCCCCCCCACCCCCCCCCCACCCCCTCCCCCCCCCCCCCCTCCCCCCCCCCCACCTCCCCCCCCCCCCCCCCCCCCCCCCCCCCCCCCCCCCCCCACCCCCCCCCCCCCCCCCTCACCCCCCCCCCCCCCCCCCCCCCCCCCCCCGCCCCCCCCCCCCCCCCCTCCCCCCCCCACCCCCCCCCCCCCCCCCCCCCACGCACACCCCCCCCCCCCCCCCCCCCCCCCCTCCCCCCCCCCCCCCCCGCCCCCCCCCCGACCCCCCCCCCCCCCCCCCCTCACCCGCCAACCCCCCCCCCCACCCCCTCCCACCACCCCCCCCCACCCCACCCCATCCACCCCCCCCCCCCGCAACCCCTCCCCCCCCCCCCCCACCCCCCCCCCCCCCCCCCCCCCCCCTACCCGCCCCCCCCCCCCCCCCCGCCCCCCACCCCAACCCCCCCCCCCCCCCCCCCCCCCCCCCCCCCCCATCCCCCCCCCCCCCCCCACCCCCCCCACCCACACCCCCCCCCCCCCCCCCCCCCCCACCCCCCCCACACCCCCCCACCCATCCCCCCCCCCCCCCCCCCCCCCCCTTGCAATGCCAAAACCCTTCCTCGAAGGCCTCCCACCCCCATCCCCCCGCACCGCCTCCCCCCCCCCCCCCCCGCGCCTCCGTTCAAGCCAACTCCCCCCCGTACACCCCCATCACACTCTTGGCCCCCCACCTCCCCCCACCCCCTCCCTCCCTCCCCCCCCACGCCACCCCCGCCCCCCCCCACCCCCCCTCCCCCCCCTCACCCCCCTTTATACCCCCCTCTCGACCACCCCCCCCCCCCCACTACACAACATCCCCCACACCCCTCACCCCCCACTGCGCACGCATAACCCAATTCACCCCCCTCACACCCCCCCCGTCGCCCACCCCCCAACAAAAGCCCCACTCCCAAACACCCCAAACACCCCCCACCCTACCCTACCCCCCCCCCCCCCCCCCCACCCACCCCCCCCCCCCCACCCCCCCCCCCCCCCCCCCCCCCCCCCCCCAGGCCTCGCCCCCGGCCACCACTCAATCCTCTCTACCAGCGCCTCCAGTGTACGCGTGCACCCCCAACCCCCCTCCCCCCCACCCCACCCCCCCCACCCCCCCCACCCCCCACCCCCCCCCATCGGCACCACACTGTACCCGGCACGCTCTGCAGACCCTACCACGGAGACAGAGGCCACTGTACGTCACCCCTACCTGCCATCTCACCTCGCCCGGCCTCCCCCCCACGCCGCCTTGCCAGATGACTTACGCCTGCTGGGCCTGCGGCCCTCCCACACTACCTCCCCCTACCATACCCCTCTCCCCCCCCTTGCTCTCCCTCGCCCTCCCCCCTGCCCCCCCGATCCTCCGGACCTCCCACCCCACGGCCTCCTCCGGCATGGCTTTCAGACCCACTCGGTTACCATTCTCTCGGTCCCCACCACCATCTATCACTCCCGCCTACTGTTATACACTCTGCCCCCACTGGCCTCCACTCTCCCACGTCATCAAGCTCTGCTTCTGCTGACTCTACACTCCATGGTGCTTGCCACTCATACATCCTGCTCCGACCACTCTTATCACTGTCGTTGGGTCAGAAGTATGAGAACGATTCTCAGTACCTTTCCGGGTATACAGAAAGGCGGCCGATTTGCACTCTTAGAGGCTTGGGGAATGCATCCATCTTCACGTTCATCTGCTGGACATCAGCCTTTCTGTTCTGTGTGTTGGTGTAAGGACTTGAGGCTGCCTGTCATTGATTACCCTCAGCTTTCTAATGGCCTTGACATCTATTCCCCTTTGTCTCTGAGCTGGTTCGTGGAACATGCATCATCAAATGCTACTTCGAGGCATGCCCCACACAACACCTAAGTTCTTATTAGAATGAGAATGTCTTGGAAACTGTTATATTGGATACAAAATTTCACTTATGATGGGACAAAACAATACATTAAGTAATACAATTCCTGTGGGTTAGTTTTCTTTGTGATAGGGCTTATCTGCAGGACCATCTTAAACTTTTGTTTGCCTCACCTACAACTTTAAATTGGCGATTTTAATAGAAGTTTGATGAGATTTGTTTGACAGATAACTATGAGGTCCTGTGCCATGCCATTGATTTAGTGTCTCGTAAGCTTCTGATATTTAGAGGGAATGCTAACATTATGCTGTGAATTATATTGGAAAGAGAGAATTTACGGAAGATCCTAACATGGGAAGGTCTGTTTAGAAGTGTCAGTGCTCCCAAAACAAAGTGAGGTCGGCTTACACAGTCACTTCAGAACAAGAAGATTGAGGCAGGTGGACTCGTGTAGCTCCATGGTTTTTCAATGGTACATACCGTGACGCTATGCCGTCCTCCTGTGACTATGGTTAGAGAGACCCTACCCACTATCAACCCTTGAAAGTGAAAGAAACGAAGGAGGTGATTGCAATACCCTTCTTCCTCTGCTGAAGCTGTCTATATCACATCTGAGGAGTGGTTATGAGCAATGTCCACCTCTCTGTCATACTACAAACTATTGACTGCTGCTCATATTTGAAATGTTTTTTAAGGAGAAATGCGTTATGATTTTCTAAAACACAGCATCCATTCGAGAGGAATTCAGCTTTCTCTGGGAATTTGTCACCCTGTTTGCGTGTCTGGCCAGCTGGGTCCTTTTTCCTTTCTTTCACACACTGGACTGGGCTGGAGCTATTTTCCGTTTACTCAATTTTACAGCTAATTGTCTTATCTGTTAATCTTTCCATCACAATGATCCTTCTCTAATTAATGTTCTGTAGCTTGAGTTAAGTTAAAATTAAAAAAACCAACTGCTTATAATAAACACAATAAAAGTACTCAGTGTGGTAGCACAGAAGCTGTCACTGAATCATTAACTTGCCATCCCTTGAGCCCCCCCCCAGCACAGTGTAGATGTCTCCCTCATGAACCCCCACTTCAATTAGCCAACTATCCTCTTGAGTCATAGAGGCTCATTCCTCCTACCTTCCTATTTGTATATTATACCAAGTTCTCTAGGTATAGCATCCAACAGCAAACCAATCGCATTAATTGTGACACTCCTAACAAATTATAGACTGTAAGTATGTGAGAAGATATTCACCATTAGTCGTGAGAGGAAAAGCAAAAACAAATCTATGGAATGGTATTTAAGGGAAGATATCATGCCAGTGACAATTAGAGACTACTATGCATGCATGGTGGACCTCTTAAATGATACCAGTCACTGTAGAAAGTTCTATGACAATTTCTCAAAAATGCGAACATACCATCATCTTGCATATCTGAATTGAGGTTATGAACCCAAAATATGAACATAGGAGCTTAAACATTTGTGCATTCGTGTTTATAGCACTCTGAGTGGCCATGTTATAGACAGGGAAAGGGATTAACAAACCACAACTACAAGGAGGCATGCTATTAAAAGTCAGCATTAAATTGGAAGAAAATCTGTTGGTATGCCCAATACAGCTGATCCGTAAATATTCAAACTACTGAAATTTAACCATTCACAAAAGGAAAAAAATGGATTTACTTCTCTGAAAAAGCTTCTAGAGTATTAAGGAGGTATAAAAAGAAAATATTGGTTGCCAGGGCACCAGAGAACAGAGGATTTAAAACTAATGAGATCCTAGTTTTCCTTCTGGAAAGTAAAAGCTTTCAGCAGATGGAGGATGATGACGACGGACACACAACGCTAGGAAATATTATTAATGCCACTGAAGCACCCACTTATGATAGTTTTGAGTCATTTTTCTTGTTGTTATGCTTTATCACAGTATTTAAAAATTTCTTCTAATTTCGTCTCACAGGGACAGGACCCTCCTCATTGAGACATCATGGCCCTGGACCCAGAACTGAGCAGACAAACCAAAAACTAAAGAGGTAGCAGGGATCCCACTGCAGGCTCCAACTGTGGACAATACTGGAGGCAGATTCAGACCTTCAAGGCCAAGCCAGATGACCTTCTCTTTCTGTACTTACCCCAAATCAGGTAACCTGGTAGAGCAATAGCCCCTTCTCGCACACTCTGAGCTATCTGAACTCCTCACATCAGTTAGAACTTCTCTACAAGCCATAAGCTGGCTCTTTGCGTTAACCACGATGGGTGCCTCCTTAATGTCTTATCCCTGGGATTTTGAAGGCTCCACCCCTTAGTCTCCTATACCATTCATTTTTTCTTGGGAAAAGGTGAGCTTTGTATCCACTCTTCCACCTTTCACAGTGATCCAAAGTATTCTTCCATAGCTAACAGGATCCGGGTTAGAAGGTGAGGCCAATTATCTGCATTCACAATTCCTTCATTAGTATGCTTGAAAATAATAGGTTTCTGACGCTTAAGCTTTATGGTCTCACCCAGGGACAACATGGTGATTCAAGACAATCGTGGACATGATTAGCAAAATGGAGGATATAAGAGAAGTGCCAGAGATCCATCGTCAACTCCGGCACCTTGTATTGAGTGGGCACGGCCACCCAGACCATCAGGTAAGAAACTCTGACTGCATTTATGTTCCTCTCCTGTCATTTTCTCTGTCCTTGTTCTCTTCATCTTCTCCTCTTTTTCTTTCCTGTTCCCTCTGTCTCACCTCCCTTCCTTTCTTTGTTATTTGGCACAGCATCTTTTTACTTATGCTGTTTTTTTACAGATCTTTTTACATAGCTGTTAACCTGGAATTTTTTTCAAATTTGAATGTCTATTAGGCTGGCCTTGAGCTGACCAGAGATCCTTTCTGCATCTGCCTCCTGAGTGTTGGTTAAATCCATGTGACACTTTCCCAGACAATATTTTTTTTTTTTTTCTATTTCAACAAATGTGTAGTCAGCTAGGAAGATAGTCACAGGGAAGCAAAATTCTGCCTTATTATTCAAGTATACTTTGCTCTGGTCGTGTGTAACTGTAGAACAGAAGAAAGTATATAACTTACTCATCAGCAGTTCCAAACCCTTTCTGCTCAGTACTCTCCCCCCCTTTTATAACAAGTGCCGTTCCTGCCGGACAGGTCTGCTGATTATCTCAACAAGAAGTACACGCTTCTGGAATACTAGATCAACATCACAAGGTACACAGGAAATGCACACACCATTCCAACCTCTCTTCATATGCTCTGTAGATGCCTAGAACTCACTCGATATGTCCTCCCGCACTAGACGCACATACTCTCATCTGTCACAGGCGCTGAGAGTGGATCACAGACGCACAAGCCAACATGCTACTCTCACTCATATAGACATCATGCTATACACTACACTAGTTAAATCAAAGTACAATCGAGCGTGACATCACGCTGTATGATGACATGCACTCTATACAAAGTGTACTCTCATCTCATCATCACGTCTTCTAGAGAGAGCATGTATCAACTCATGTTATCCAATGCAGCATCTACAGTGCAACAGTATAGAGCCTCCGTCCATGACATCACAAATTCCTCTGCATCCTACACTAATAAATTACTCATATCTAAAGTAGACACCTAGTGTCTAATTGTGATACACCTCTGTCACATAAGACTGGCAGGACATAAGTACACCTCTTGCCCTCAGATGAATACAGCTATTTCTCACCCACATATCAGATTGAACCCATGCTGCGTTTTTCTGCTGCAACAGCGCGCGTCGGTTCAACAAGGGACATCTGAGATCTGGTCGTAGCTATATCTCGCGCTAGGCAAAGCTGATCTCGCGATCATGCACATCGCGCCTGAATTAGACAACGCACAAATCAGCTTACGCTTCCTAAGGATACTTGCGTACCCCATCTGGCCTAAAATGCCTGATTGTAAGGAGATGTCAGGATCATTCTACGTGTTAAATATGGCCCAATCCTGGAACACAGTCATTGTCAGGCTTTCGATAAATTCCATTTAAGTGTGGTCCAAGAAGAAAGCTCCTGATCACCCGACCTGCATCTCCACCTTCCCCATAGCACGTATCATTGCGCACAGGCCCACCACCAGCCGCGGCCCTCCTCGCCGCTTGAAGCGTCAGCCGCATCATCCCCTGACGCCCGACGCCACCACTCCCGCCTCCTACCCAGCACCCACACTGCCTTCATGCCTCTGACCCCTGCTCGCTAATCCCCAAACCACACCTGTCCTCGCCCTGTAAATCCGCCATCCCGCCCGACCTTCTGGTGTTCCGCGTCCCAGCCTCCCCCCCCCACGACCGCCCCGGCTCCCCCTTCCCCTTGCTGCCTGTCGCTACGCCGTGCCGCTTCCTCCCCTCCGTAATACGAACCCCTCTATCCTACTCCATGTGCCTCTTTTGGCCGTCGCCCGCTCCGTAAAACCCCTCGCCGCCCCTACATCGCATCTAGTCTCTCCGCTCTCGCTACACCCCCTCCTCCACCCACTTCTTCCCAGCCCCCCCGCACTTACTCTCCAGTCCCCTTACCTCCATGATCATACCCTCCGCTCACCCTTTCCTGCTCTCTCGAGAACGCCGCTCCCCAAAGCATCCACCTTACTCTCCGACTCCTCTCCTCCCCTCTCACACATCTCTCTCATCATCCCTCCCCCCCCGCGCACCCGCCCTACTCGCGAAGTACCACCTTAGATCCCGCACTTCTACCCTAATAGCTCACCCTCAAATGCCCACTAGGTCTTATGATACATGATAGCTACTGCACGCTCCGTCGCCGAATGTCCTCCACCACTTTTCCCAATGCATAGCCACCCAGTAAAAGAGCAGATTCGCTTACTAGCCCTCTCACACCACCAAGCCCCCCACATCATAAGGGCATAGCCGCCCAATACCGAACGCGCAACACTCCCGCAACACAGACGTATATACTTACTAATCCACCCGCTACCAACTCTCAAAAGTTTCTATTCCCGCAACTCTCCCCTTGTCCCACGTATCCTCGCACAGACTCCGGTACACTACAAACCCACTTCACTCATTAACAACCACAACCACATCTCACCCACCACGATAACCACACCCCGACTTTATGCTTTGCTGTCTGACACCTCTCTCGAACGGCACCCACCCAATTCATCAGCCACATCAATCCACTCACTACCCACGGCCGGTCACCCGCGGGCCCACCCCTGCTGCATTGGGTACAAGCTCCGAGGGACCCCAGCTTCGTCCCCCCTATCCATAACTATAACAAATGCCTCTCCTCAGCCTCTACTCAGTCCCCCCCCCCTCGCCACGCTTGCCCTGAGTGTACAGCTTCTTCCACATCCTGCGCTGTCACCCACTACCGCGGGCGCACCCTCTGAGAGCTCCTCGTTAATCTGTTACTGACCACACGTCCTTGACCTTTAAAGTGCTAACAGCCAGCTATCTCGATTAGCTGGCCATTGCTGCTAGAACATTTAATGACCGTCAAGTCACATTTCTGCTCTTGCTTGCATGTGTCCTTGCCCCATTCCGCTTCCATGCAGTTATCCCCTCGCTCCGCTCTGCTTCGTTCCCTCGTTTCTGTTCTGTCTTCACCTCCTCTAATTGTTTCCCTCACCCTCTCCTGTCCTGCCTTCTCTTGCTATTCTGCCCCGCGCAAACTCAAAGTAAAGCATATCATCTTTTCATTAACTCCTAGTACTCGTTTAGAATATGCCCGAATCGTCTGCTCATATCACTAGTTCATCCTATACCCAACAATGACTGAGCTATGGCATTAACCCCTAAAACATTGATACTTTCTAGTTTGGAATTCCTTGTCCTAAATAGTGCCCCTTAGTGTTTGTGAATTGTACCTCACTCAAAATTATATATGACAGAGAGTTATGGCCAGATTCTCTTACAACTAAAGATAAATCAAGATAAGAGCACTACTTAGTCTAGCTAGTCTCTCGCTCCCCAGATCACGCAGACGTTGTCTAGATACTCCATGTCACTGATGATGTGTGCCTCATTACATTACTTGAGATATATCTAATTTGCGCACTGTGCCTCTGTCTCAATGTTTCACCACCTAGCACCGTATACCTCCACAGTGACAGACAATGCTTTGCCAAACCTTGCTACAATACCACATTTAAGGAATCCTTTTAATCTCGCTTGTGCTTCAAATGTCAGCTCCTAGGACACTGATGAACTCAGTTAATTTTGACATATGACCATATCCTTGAATGACAGTTGATACATCCAGTGGACATGCTCATATCACTAGTACAGCAATGGCAGCAGATCAAAGAGGAAAGTATCGGAACCATAAGCCTAGTACTGACCTGGCGCTGTACGACCAGAGCTTTTTTTTCTATTAGGTTTAGTGAATTCCCATTAGGGCTGCCGTACATAATCGTCTCGCTGGTTGTCCCTTTCTGGGGCGGCGCCAAACCCACTTCCCTTTGCCGACATACTCCTCTCCCCAAGAACCCTCTTATCAACGTTCTCTCGGGTCACAGATTAACCGCTCAAGTTCGAGACTCAATTGGAAAGTAACTACGCCATTCACCTAACCCCCCCTGAGTCCAACTTTGACAGCAGACCCCCTCATCGCTCGCCCCCAGAGGCACGAATCCTAATCTTTGGAACATCTCCCACTCGCACATAGCGGCCGCCTGCACGCATGACCTCCGCCGCCTTGTAACATTGAGACCATAATGGCCACTCCACTTATTATCAGTAGTAATCTAGTACTAGGTCCTCTCCTCCCACCATTACTCTTTATAGTACCTCTCCCCCTGCTCCCACTTAGTGGACCAGAACTTTCCCTGGTGATTTATTTATATAAGAGGAATCTTTACTGTTTTTGGGGGGGAGTATCACGCGCGAATCACGAAAATACCGGGAGAGTATTGGGGGGGAAACCCCCCCCCCTAGGGGATGAGAAATGCACAGTCCAGATTCTAAATTGTTGGCCTTCTTGCCTCCTTACATCCATCATCAGTCCTTTGCCAACGCTTTGAGTGTTTGTGAAGCAAATTTGGGCATTAAATTATATTTTATGCTCTTAGCTTGTCCCCACCTTCACTGGCATATCCATTACTTCTGAAAAGCCTGGCTGCTGCTCCTGATTTATTACTAGATTTAAAGGAAAATGGGAAAAAAAAAAAAAAAAAAAGACATTATCTTAGGGAGGAGTTTGTAATATCTTCTATTTCCACTTTGCCTCAGTTTAAGTCAATGATTCACCCAGAGGGAGCAAGTTCTTATAAGGATTGTGAAAAATAAAGTGCAAAAATTATAAAATCATGTATCTGCTAAGGAAAAGGAGGTAGGATATTACAAGAAGAAATGTTCACTGCACAGAACCACCAGAGGAAAGAGGTTTGTTTTTGTCATGGCTCGCAGGGGAAAGTAAAAAGTAAAGAGTATGCGTTCTTAGTCCTGACTGGCTCTCTCTCTCTGACTCATTAAGTCAAAATTTGGTTATTCTGGCTTCCAGCATATCATCCTCAAAAATGATTGACAGTCAGTGAATTCATTGAGGTTTCCTCCTAATAGACAGAACACTTCCAGTCATGTTGTGGTGATGATAGGAAGAGACATTATAAGAGGAGTTTCCTTTGAGATGAAAGCCCTTTTTAGGAGAATTCGTTAACTATGAACCCATACAGGGACAAACAGGAAACTTGAAAGGGCTCTGATGAGACTTCAAGCAACATAGTTAAAATGTGGGAGTCCATTCTTTAGGTACTCAGGTTGAATTAGGGGGTTTCCATGGACTCAGGAACGGTCTTGCATTCTTATACAGTAGCAGAAGAGGGAGGAGGAAGAGGAGGAAAAAAAAAGAAGGGAAAGAGGAGGAGGAGATGAGGGGAAAGGTAGCAAGAAATAGTGAGGAAAGAGGAGGAAACAGAGGAGGCGATGAGGAGGAAAGAGGAGGAAGAGGAGGAAAAGGAAGAGGAGGAAAGAGGTGGAGGAAGAGGATGGAAGAGGAGGATGAGGAGGAAGAGGAAGAAAGAAGTGGAGGAAGAGGAGGAAGAGGTAGGATAGGAGGAGAAAGGTAAGAGGAGGAACGAGGAGGAAGAGAGGAAATAAGAGGAGGAGAGGAGGAAGAGGAGGAAGAGGGGAAGAGGAGGAAGAGGAGGAAGAGGAGGAAAGGAAATACCAGGGTTTGGATTACAACTCCAGTGATATATGTGGGGACATTTATTGAGGTTTTTTGAACTCACTACACCGGCTGTGTTGATGTGGCTTTCTGATCTCACTTTGGGGAATGGTTTAGCCTGGGCCTCTAAATTTTTCCTCTAAAGAAAGGAATAATATGAGTCTTTCTTCCTCCGATAATTTGAGGATATCAGCAAAATCGTTATTCTGTGGGTTTTAGAGATAAGTACATCTTAAGTTCTTAGTGGGGGCTTGGTTGTTCTTTTACAGGAAGAAAAAGTCTGCACCTGGGGGGAAATAGAGGAGCATATTCTTTTACTTACTGCAACCCACACCAATCCTCTTCTCTGGGTTCGTGCAGTGACATTTCTTTTCTATAATATCCTTGCTGGATACATGTATTTATAATTTTTTGATTCGATTTACAAACCTTTTAAGAACTTGCTCTGTGAATCATTGACTTAAAATGAGGTAAGGGGGAAAAAAAAAGATTTTTACAAACTCCCCCTAAGGTCTTTCCCCTTTTAAACTAGGGAAAACAGCATTTTGCTGAGGGTAGGCTTGTTTGAATTTTCTTAAAACACACACTTTTTTAAAACCTCCATCTTATCTTGTACAAAATCGTAAATTTTTACCCAAAGCGGGGAAACCCCGTTTTTAAGCTATGTAAACTTTCAAAAAACAAAAACCCATACCCAAAAATTCTTGTAAAGCTCCCCCTGAGTCCCCAAAAGGGGGAAAATAGGGAATCCATGTGTGAATGATGGCTTCTCCGAGCGCACCTGGAGTGGATTTTTTATTGTTTTGGGGGGACGTAAAATCATCCCCTGGGAAATTTTGTTACAGGTGTGGACAAGCCAATGAGATGCCCGCTCCAAGGATATTTTAAAGGGCCCCCCCCCTTTCCCCCTCAGCTACGCCACCACCCTTTTTGGGGGAAACAACTGTAAGGTAAAATAGCAGCATTTCCCCTGGAAGCCCAGAGATCCCCCCCTCCAGAGCCCGGGTGAAGTACCTTCCCAGAAATATCTGTCCCCTACCTCTGAGAAAACCCCCTTTCCCCTGCAGTAAAGTCAAACACAGACTAGCCCCGTAGAGGTTTTCCCCCCCTGCTTTCAATTTGATGTGAAGGCAGAGGCCCGATTTAGGGGGTTGGAGAAACATGTGTTCCTCAGTGAAGCAGACTGGGGGTGGGGGGCAGGAACCCTAGGTGAAGGCTTAGGAGGGCAAAGGGAGGAAAAAAAAGACAAGCGGGGGAGTTTAAGTGCAAAAAAACTGGTGTTTTAAAGGGTAAGTCCTTTGTAGAGGCACAGAGGAAGCTTGGTGCAGCTTCAGCAGCCTCCCGGCTTGTTTCATTTTTTCTAGGACTATGTCATGTACCTAGTGTCTTGTCTAGTAGTTCCTAGACACTGAGGATGTTGGACTGTGGTAGAAGTGTACAGGGTAGAGTAAGCCTGCAGTGGATGGAACCAAGAAACCCAGGATGAGGCAATCAATAACTTTTCTAAGGTATTTTTTCCTTTTCTTTTTTTTTTTTTTCTTTTTGGATATTTATTTACATTCAG
>JAJTUV010004408.1:0-20333 GCA_021653895.1 Mastomys natalensis
GAAACCTTCACTAACCCTCTACGGGGAGCTCGGGCTACAGTCCCAAGGGTTTTTCAGAGCTCGGGGTTCCAGTGCTCTCTGGGTTTTTACGTGCTCTGGCACTAGGATTTTGAAAAGGTCTATTTTGCAGAATGTGTTGCTTTGGCATACCCTAAAAGGACCTTTTTTTCTGGAAAATTCAATTTATTGACTTACAAAATGTTTTTGGGGTTCCGCATCTTTGCCACGCTTCTGTTTTTATTGTGAAAAAAAGTTTCCCCCCCCCCCGGTTTAGAGATCAAACCCAGGAATTTGTCTCCCAATTAACCATCTTCTAAAACAACACACCCAACCCCCCAAAAATGCAGTCTAGTTTTAGTGGCTGATTTGAAAAATATTTAAATCTTCTACTCTTTAAGATTGGTATTGACTCTTTTGTGAACAGGTCTACATTTAAAGGCATGTTAACTTTCACCCTCCATTTTTTCCTGCCCCCTAAACTTTTTAAATTTATAAGGTTCTATTTTTAGGGTTATTCCTACCTTTTATAGTTTGTCTATTTTCATCCATTTTAAATTATCTTTTAATTTCGTGTCTATGAAAGCAGCTTTTCTACTGTCTGCCCTTTCCCCAGCCAATAGCAATAATTTAATTATTTCTATCTGCAGGCTTTAGTTGGACATTGCATTTAGTTACCCAAAAATTTTATATTTTTTTTTAAAATTTTGGGCTAAGGGGATTTTTCTGTTCCAGTCAAGTTTTGCTTTGGGAACGAAGTTTTTTTTTTTTCTTTTTTTTTTAAAAATTTTTTTTGGCCTCAGCAAACGACATCTTTTTCATGTTAAAAAAGGGTTTGTTTTCTGTCTTTACATTAATCTATGTTTTGACTAGACACATAAATCTCCGTTTGCTCTTTCTTTGGGGACTTAAGGATTGATTTCTCCCCTTAGGGGGATATTGGTAATTTTTTTTTCAGCACACACTTATCCAAAACGCCAGAAAAGTCACTCGGAATTTACCCAAAAAATGCAAATGTTCCCCCAAAAAACCCCGGGGTACGAATGTTCAGGAAAACTTTTCCCACCGGGTTTAAAACAGGTGATGACTTAAAAGGTAACAGCGGCTCGATGAGCAGGCAGTATGCCCCTTTTATTAAAGAATTTAATTTGTAATTGAGGAATTTTTTGGATATGTGAAACTATTTTCATGGACGCATGTTCACAAAAGGAGGCTGACGAAATGGGTTTAAAGGTGTTAAATCCCAAAAAAGGGGTGACATTAGGATTTGGACATTGGGAGTCAAGGGGTTGTGGCAAAGCAAGAACTAAAATTTTTGTTTTATTTTCCCTTTGGCCAATATACGGAATCAAATTTGTAGATTTTTATTTTTCAACATTTCAAAAGTGGGTATATGAATTAATTTTGAGGGGTTTTTAAAAACTCAAAATTGGATATTTATTTTTGTGCTGTGCTGAGATGGGGGAGTTTTAAAAATCAATAATAAAATATCAATCACAGATCTTTTGATTTTGTAATTTGTTAGTGGTTCCCCAAATGGTTTTGGTTTTTTAACCCTTGTTTCATTTTAGTATTTTTAGTACCCATTTAAAAGAAAAAAAGGGTAGGGCTCATGTGAATGGGCAAAGTTCATAAAATTTCACCAATTTAACCTTACCCCGTGTTTTCCTTCTCCCAAACTTTGTTTCAAGCATTTTTTACCCAAACTTTGGTTATTAATATGGTTTGGGGGTTTTTTCCTTGAATTTTATCCCAAAAATTGGGTTTTTTGACTTTTAGTACTTGCTACTTTATGAAAAGAAAGGTTTTAAAATTCCTATTCTTTAGAAGGAACTTAAAAACCTCAATTATTGTTTTCCCCCTATATCTGGTTATTTCTCTTCTAATAAGGGTTTTCCTTTCTAAAAGAAATAGAGGGTCATGGAAACAAAGATTTTGGAGAGGAAAAAATAAAAAAACATTAGTATTGCCTTCCCTAGAATACAACTCCATCCCCAGTCAGTGTTGAAATCCAACCCCAAATTTTTTTGGTTTTCCTCTGGATGGAAGTCTGTGATAGGTGAATTTGTTTTTTAAAAAAAAACCGAAGTAAAAACATTACCGAAAATTGTCAGAGATATTAACAACCAATACAGTTTTATTTTTCTTATTTTTCATAAGCTTTTTTCTCATCAAGGACTTCCCTTTTTTTCATTATTTCGGATGACCTTGTGGTTCCTTTGGTATGCAAATTTCAAGCATTTCGGGCCATTAAAATGGGGGAAATTTAAAAACAAACACTGGCACACAGGAAGATGCAGCCCTGAGGGGGGACATGTTTAGTTGGTTGCCTTAGCACAGGGTCTTCCCATTTAGATGGGGGAGAGGGGGGGTTCACTTTCACAGTGATGCTCAAAAATGCTATAAAAATTTAAGACTTTATAAATAGTTTATTTTTCCCGACTTTTTTAAACCCCAGTGGACGGAGGTAAATGACACTGCAAAGCAAACTTAAAAACAAAGGAGGCGCAACGCAGTTACGGCAATTAGTGATTTTTGGGTTTTTTTATGATCACTCAAAACCCATTTCTAAGTAAAATTGATCCAACAGTATTCCACTAGGCCCAAAAGTCTGAAGCATCTTGGTTTGAATTGTCTCCCTCATCTCTATAAGACTAGGGAGTTTTTATTTTTTTCTGTTTTTTTTTTTTTCCCTTTCTCTAATACAAAATAGCAACCCAGCATTCCTTTATTTAGAAAATATGGCTGTAGCCTGAAAAACCAGCCCTAACTAGGCCAATGAAAATTTCCCCAAATTGGGAAAATTTTTTTTTCTTGTCCTTTTAGACGTTACTCAAACGCTGAGTTTTTTTGGACAGCCCTTTTAAATTTCCCCTGTGGGGAAACTGTGAGCTAAATGGACCAAGGCTCTATGCTTCTGTGAGTTTTTGGGCAGGGAAACCCTTTTTTAAAAGACGTTTTTCTTAATCCAGGAAAGCTGTTCTGCAATTTGTTTGGGGAACTTGTAATAAATTTGTTTCATCTCAAATACCCTTTTTTAAACCCCAAAATTTGTAACCCCTAAAAAAGAAAGTAAAATAGGGTGTTTTTTCGGCAGTGAAAAATTTACCTCCTCCCTTCTGTTGTAGTTTAGGTTTCACAAGGGTGGCACCAAAGAAAACTCCTTTCTCATGGGTTCCCGTGGTTGGCACGGTAGTTTTTAACTTTTCATTACTGATATTTTTTAAAAGGGCTTTGCTTCTTTTACAGAAACATTTACAGTTTTTAAAAAATTTTAAGTAAGGAAAGATCTCCATTATTATTGGAAAGGGTTTTATTAAGGAATTAAATTTTTTTATTATTATCAAAAGCAGCCCAGTCCTTTTTTGGATTGAAGGACGTGAGTGAAATAAAGACTTGGCGATTGACCCCCCTTGCCCTTTCCCAACATTGCCCCCCCTTCTCTAGGGGGGGGGAAACATGCAACCCCCAAAGGGGAATTTTGGATTTTTTTTGACAGAACAGGAGGGTTTACGGGGTGTTATTGTGACATGTGACGGCCTGGCAAGAAACTCTGAAACAAGAAGATAGTTTCCCGAGTTTTTTTTAAAAAAGCCCCTCTTCTGTGAAACAAAAAGAGTTATTCCTCTTAAGGTCTTCCCAGGGATAACCCTTGTTTCCATTAAGTGTGAGTGTTTTTAAAGGCCCTTTTTAAGCTGGGGGTTATTATGCAAACCAAGAAATTGGGGGACTTCATAATAACGTCTGTACACAATCTTTCACTTACATTTTTGGGACTGTTATTTTTAGCCTAGTTTATTTCTACTTTTAATTCCCCAAAACTGGGGTAAGGGTGTAATTTTTTAAAAAAAATTCCAGAATATAATTAAGATCCCCCGGACATGGGACAAATCTTAATCCCATAACTAAAAAGGGGGGTGGGGCCTTTATTTAGGCCATAGGGCTAAGTAAGCCGTCTTAAAAAATAAAAACCAAACAAAAATGAAAAAAAACAAAGCAAAATCTTTTTTTATTTATAATTAATGTCTTTTATAAAATTAAAAATTTAAGGCTTTTTTGGGGAAAAATTAATTTGCCCGTTTTATTCGCCCAAGTAATGATCTGATTACACACTTAAAACCCAAAACTCCACCTTTATCAACCAGAAAATGATTTTTTTTTTAAACTTCTTTAGTTTTTCCCACTAAGAGATTCGGTTTGTGATTTTCTTTTTCTACCGACACAACCCCAGATAATCAATTTGAAGGGGTAAACTTTTTTTGGTTATTTTGGTTTTTTTTTTTTGTTTAGGGCCCAACAATAACATTAAAAATTTAGACGTCGGCACAGTCCTATTCATTCTAAGTTAGCTGGAGCAATGGCAAGGAGAAAGGGAAGGCTCCTAAAAGTCTTCTCCAGTATCACCCCCAATGATGTAACTTACTTGTACTCAGACTCTCTTCTTAAAGTTTCATCACTTGTCAATGGTGCCATGGTCTGGGACCCAGACTTCAGTGTAGCACCTTCAGGGTATTTCCAATCCAAGTTACAAAATAGGCTCTTGTATATTCAACATTAATCTTAGCAAGTATTTCAGTACTATAGTTCTCTAAGCAATAATGTATGGAATAGTGACCACTATTCTGGATTATTCTGATCCTGACATCTAGCCATCTCTTCTCACATGCCCTGAATATCAACCATGACAGAAGTGATAGCTATTGAGCACAAAGCATCCATTTATATTCTTTATTATGCTCCTAAGAAACCCCTACAAAGTTAATCCAGTTAAACCCCTTATAGTACACTGAACTACTTTCATCTGGAAACCAAAACTGCAAAGACTTTCTATCAGATCCATAACACCCAAGCCCAAAATTCTGTTTCAACTATTTTTATTTCCAGTTGGGACAAATACATCATTCTTAAGTACTTTGTCAGCGTCTAGAGAAGAAATATTCACTTCATTTAAATATTATTTCTTCAGACAAAAACTACAAAATATTAATTTATGGCTAATATAAGATAAATAAGACACACTTCCACACACACACATTCAAAAACAGCATAAAGCTTTCTATTTTTTAAGATGCATGCCATTCTATCATATTTCCTGATCACAATATGAAACCATATAGTTCACTTTGTAGATGACAAAACGAAGCCCTGAAGTGTTGTGGGTAATCCAACAGTTCCAGCTGCTTGGCTGATGGAATCTTCAAGAGACACAAGAAAGTACAATGCATAAAACCCAAAATAATAAATCCTAAACAAGTGGGCGAGGATGAGAAAGCAAGGGGGAAAACTGTTTTTCACGGGGTATACACATAAAATTCATGTTAAGCAACTGTCCTGTGGGACATTGGTGGCAGAAGTGAAGAGGATACATCGAAAAGAAATCAACAATCAGCAACTGCAGAATGAAAGTAAAAATAGGAGTTTCAAGGGCCTGACCTTGGAGTAGGATACAACTCATAAGCTTTCATTCTCTCAAGGCCAAAAGCCTATACCAAAACAAACTTATCAGAACAGAAGAAAGACATCAAAAGATCAAAATGTGCCGTGTTATCCCTGAAGGAGAGAATGAGGCAAAGCACATTAGAGGCAGGGACTTGAAGAACAGAGAGATGCGGTGATGGGGCATAGGAAGGAGGGAAAGTAAAGGCTGAAGACGTGTTCCCTGACATAGAGACAAGAACCGGGGTGCTATCAAAGGTGATGATAATTATGGAGCACTGTAAGCAGGGAAAGGACAGCAGTCTTAATGGGTTGGTTGAGGATGGCCAGAGAGGGCAGCAACAATTTGAACAACTTCTCAAGGCTGTTAGAGAATCCAGGGAGAAATCTATAAGGAATGAAAAAGCAAGACAAATCAAACACTGCTACTACCAGAACAAATAAAAATATTAATAGCATATCTGATCTTTATTTTTCCTCAGAAAATGAATTCCTTGGATCTTTAGATCTCTGTTAAAGTGGTAATTCTATTTTTTCCTCTCTTGTTTTTTTTTTTTTTTTTTTTTACTATCTCCTTAATATAGCAATCATCACAATAAAGACCAATGTATTGGTCTCTGTATGTACATTATAAATTTCAGTTATGAAATGTACACCTTCATATCAAAGTATCCATATGTGCTTTGTGCTAGGAGCACGTGTTGTGCTTGTGTTTTGGCAATAATGTCCCCTTTCCTTGGCCTCTTACACCTCTTCACACCTTTATCTTGATTTTTTATAACTTTTCTGCATAATGTACTTCTAATAATGTTTTTCAGAGTTCTAGGATTTCCCCACCACAAAGTCAAATAGATTCCAATAATTATTTTTTTATCTATAAAAGTGGATGGGAACTTATAAAAAGGCTCAGGGGTATAAAGGACTTGCTAACCTGACACCTGAGTTCAGTCCCTTTTCCCACAAGTAGCCTTTGACCATCACAATACAGAAGAATTTTGGTGTAGGTGTACACACAACACACCAACACACACACACACACAGCACATGCGCGCATACACACAGACACGCACAAATAATTGCAAAATTATTTAAGAATGTGGCAAGAATTTTTATAAGTCATAAAGCAGTCCACACTCAGGCATTACCACACTCGTCTTAGCATCCTTCTCTTGACCAGTCTGCTCTGCAGATCTTGACACAGAGGAGGTTTAAGTACAGTTGGTTGTCAAGGCCAACTTCAAGTGAAGTTTCCTCTCTATGTTATCTAGTCTGAGAAAGTGACTTTGGGCAGTCATAAATAAAGAGCAAAATAAAGGCTATCTGTATTGGATGCAGTTGAAAGGAGACTAATTCTCTCACCTCCTCTTACCTACTTACAGCCATGTACAATGCAAACAAACCCATTCCAGCTTGCTTATTCGCCATCCACATTCATTGAGAAATTTTACAGACACTGAGCACTTAAGCCATTGTTTATTTTCTTTTTAGAACATGAGTTTTTGAAGATATTAAATGTTAGAAATATAATAATCATTTAATACTTAGAAATGATAACAGTAGAGAAAATAGGAAAATTTTTTTCTTAATAATTATTTTGTTGAGAGAGTAGGAGAGATGGGGGAAGGAGGGGGAGCGGAGAGAGAGAATTCCTTGTGTAGCATGTCACAATAATCTTTTTCCATTTCTTAATCATCGTTACATACAACAACCTGAACAAATGTCAAGATTTAAAATTTGCCTGGTTAATCAAGAACAATATAAAATTTCTTTGCTTTTTATTTACAAATTTCTTCAAGTATAATAAGCTAAGCTATGCTTACTTTCTCATGATGCTCACAGATAATGAAATCATAATTGTTTTTTAAAGCAGAAAGCAAATTTTACATAATTTAGTTTAAGCAATTCATGGCTTTTTAAATGAAAAATCTTAGAGATGGGTTGAGCATCTTTCTTATTCACATACTGATTTTTTCATTGCAAAATGCCAACCCCATCTTTATCTTGAAACAGAGAACATGAGTAACCAATAACCACGAATGAGCAATTCCTCAGACAAAAATGAGTTACACATTTATGAACACACTTAGAGATTCTAAAATTATAACACTTCTTTAGATATTTGAATCACAAGCAAATGCAGTGTCTGACTATATAATCTTTTAGGAAATGCCACAGATGGTTTTCTGGTAAGCTCCTAAATATTAAACCCAGTGTAATCTTTATTTTTTTTACATAATTAAAAATATTGCTATTGAAATTAATAATCTTAGTGGTAAAGAAATTTTTATTCCCCACCCTCCTTCATGTTTTTTTTCAGGATAATTATTATAGAAAGATCATGTTAATAAAATCTTTGTAAAATAGATAGTTCAATATATAGTTGTTGTTTTGATGCTATCCCTAGGGAGATATGGACAAATGTATTATCATTGTTAGGGAAGTGGCAACAGACAAATATATCTTAGTTTACTTTTCATTACTGTTACAAAACACCATGACTAAACAAGTTACAAAAGAAAGTAAAAAAGTGTTTAGTTGGAGTGGGGCTTATGGTTTCAGAATTAGAATCCATGTCTACAATGATGGGAGTTCGGCATCAGCAGGCGTGTTTCTGGAGCAGTAGCTGAGATCTTCCAGCTGATCCAGAACTACAAATCAGAGTGAGCTAATGGAAATGGTGTGTGGCTTTGGAATTCTCAAAAACAAGGTCCTCTCTTCCTAATGCTTCCCAAACAGTTCCACTAACTCAGGATCGAGTATTTAAATAAAGAATACCCAAGCTTGTGGGCATTCTTATTCAAACAATCATATAACATATCATCAATGAATTTACTTGGTGTACTTATGGGAGTGTGGATAAGAGGTAATTACAGAAACAGAAAAGACTCAAAGACAGCTGCATCACCAAAACCACACACCCAAACTGAACCCTGGAGCATCCTTCACAACTTTCAGGCACCTTAACAGCCTACAGGTTGTTTTTAGAAGCAGATCAATTTCTCTGATCCTCTTCTAGACAGCTTGGCCAGTTTTGGCTTCTTCCAGACAGCTCAGCATATTTGACAGTATCTCTCAGCAGTCTTTACTGCTTATATAGGCTTGGAGGACAGAGGTGCCTAATGCATCTTGTCAGTTTCAGGACTTCTTGAAGCTACCATTTGTTTACTTCATGAGTTTATGAGGCCTCCTTGAGGATAAAAATTTCACCTCTCTTCAGAACATCCCTTGTCTCCATGATTTTCTCTCCAAGAAGAGGAAATTACTATACAACAATAGTAAACAGTTTTTTTTTTTTCTGATACTCAAGGAAACAAAGTTTTTGTTTTCTTTTCTTACTAGTCTTTATTCACTAAATTCACTGTATAAAATAATGGTCTTTATAATGACATTTTGTTAAATATAACATTCCTTTCTTACATAGTTTCCCTTTTCCTTTATGTCCACTTGTTTGCATATATGTGTGCATGTGTGCACACATGTTTAAATGTATGTATATAATATACATATAATATGTATATTTATGCAGGTATATGCATGTTTGTATGAATACATGTGTGTGCACATGTGTGCATTCTCTCTCTGTATATGTGTATATACATGCTTGTATGTATGCTGTTTTATGTATGCATTGTATGTAATCATATTTGTCGTGTTGTGTGTGTGTGTTTGTGTGTGTGTGTGTGTTGTAGAGATATCTCTTAATCCTGCCTGATGAGCAGAGGATAGACGACTCTCATTATCAGGTTTACATTTCAGTTGACTTTGGGAAATAAAAACCATTGCAACATATCCAGGACAGCCATTCCTCTTGTGGGTTGTTTGCGTGGGCCTTTGCTTTCCGTCCTCCACTGCCCTTTCCAAGAATCCCATACTTCCACAGATTCTGGATTCTGTGAAACTGCTGCATTTTTATAGGATTTATTGTTTTGAAACCATGTGAAGTTCCTTGCTCTTTAAATTGTGTTCATGATCACCCAAGTATAATTTCAAATATCTTATGCTTTACAAAGGCATCACAGAGCACATTATGCTGCATAATCAATAAAATCCCAGAAAATCAGCTTCTCATCTGATATCTGAGCTAATGTGATTTGGGACAAAGGTCTCTCTTATTTGCTTTGGTACTTTCAAAGCATTATGGAAATCCATAAATAAAATAATTGCCATTTAAATACTTGTTCCGTTCTGAAAGCACAAAATCTGTGATTGAGTTTGCCAGATAATCAGGAGAAACCAACACAGAAAGCTTCAGCTCTTTGTTCCATTTGTTAGAATGTTTCATCGGCTCAGTTTTACATTCTACATTCAGGGCATGATCGAATGAAATGTAGTTTAAAATGGAAGAAAATTTATTTTCTTTTTATGAGAACAGTCACCTATTAAAGGTTAAATAAAAGGTGAAGAGTATTTCACTTATTGTGAATACAAATGACTTAGCTCGGACTATTTAAATGTTAAATAGTAAATGATCAGTTACTACCAGTAACCAAGTTTGTCTATATTCCTAAATAGGAAGTTATGTCCTTTTAAAAAATTTACATGGTTAAGGATTTAAATAGAAAATTTTAACATCTTTTAACTGATTTAAGGAAAGAGATGATGCTAACTCCTTTTATTAATATTTTATGTGGGTCTTACTCTATTAGGAATCCAAACCTGCTCATTTATACCCTGTCTTAAGGATTTTTTTCAGATACTTTTTTGAAGTAGGTCTTAGAAAAAAAATAATTCATTGTATTCAAAATCATTCGAAAGGAAATAAATGGTATCTACATGACTGTGTGATGAAGTAACACAAATCTGCAAAACTTGCTATGTGGCTCTACATCTCTCCGGAAACTGTGCCCTGAAATAATTTTACATTTATTCAAACTGCTGCATAAGTGATCAGTAATTACATATGAATACATCATCTTTAATTATGTCTAATTTGGATGTTACCTGTAAACATTGTTGAGATTATCCCAATTGGAATGGAGTAACACATAGTTAAAGTAATATCCATAATTTCAAAATTTTTAGACTGTAATGGTTCCTGTTAAATAAAGTATATTTACTAACTAATTTGTTTGGAGAGGAAATAGAGAAATATATCAGCATATCAGTGAACTATATGAGGGCTAAGATGTTTCTCTAGATGTTAGAAAAAAAACATATGCTTAAGAAATTATCTTTTACTGATGAATGTAAACCCACATTGAGTAATCATGATACTTTTCAAGAAATGAGATATTTTTATTATTGCTTCATTTTATTTTTATTTATTTAATTTGTAAGGAGAGCTGGGTCCAATGCCAGTCAGGTGAATAGTCCACACAGACTCAACATCTTGTGTCTTGTTTTCTTATGACACAGAAATGTTCACCAGGAAACTACCACAACCCCTGGATCATGGCCACGAGGTGCCCCACAGTGAAGAGAATGACTACTATGGCAATGCCCCCAGTGACCCAGATCCATCTTTATGAAGGATGAGCAGGAAGTAACACACACAGTACCTGAGAGTGCAGTGTAGGACTGGATCTTCATGACTATGTACAACCTCAGGTGTGAGAGCAAAGCTCTCTCTGTTTTTAACCATTTATTTTATTTTTTATTTTATGTATGTTAGGTTTTGCCTACACAGAAGTCAGAAGAGGACATCAGGTTCCCTGGGACTACAATTACACACGGTCATGAACCACCATGTGAGTGCTGAGAACTAAACTCAAGCTCTCTGTAAGATCAACAGTTCTTTGAATCACTGCATTACCTCTCTGGCCCTGAGACATTCTAATATTAAGAGCCCATGTTCTTTTAAAAAGAGATTTAGAATCATAGGTAGTGTTTGAGGAAAGTTTAGTGCTACCCCACCCCTGTCATTACCAGTGGATGTTCATTCATTGTCTAGTAAGTATAAAGAATGGCAGAGGACTTACCTTTCTGGTCTTTAGGGGTTCATTGAAGTGATTTAAGTTATCTTAAGTTCTTCTCCCTGTCTTGAAACATGACTTACGTCTCCATTGTTTTTCATTCATTAGCCTTTACTTTGATTTCCACACAAATAATTCATCCTCCATGCCCTCTCGGGGCTGTGCTCTTCTATAGAAAGAGAACTGAACTGCAGACCATCAGTGCACTGTGATCATAGGAAGCAAGAACCTCCCTGGCCCTGGTTTCTTCACTTGTAGACCAAAAGCAATCAAAATAAAACAAAACAGTAAGCCTATTTTCACATTCTAAGTCATACAGCCATTGTGAAAAATAAGGTATGGAGCCTCTTTCTGAAATATAAAATGTGAACAAATAAGCTATAACATTAATAATCATTCTGTTGTCTCCGAGTCTTCCCCTTTCTAGTACACGGATTTGAAATACCCTTAAATGTCATGACGAGATATGGTTTAAGGGTCATCGCTGTAGTTTCTTTCTGGGTTGTTATTATTTCTAAACATATGATATCTAATGGGACTTTGCTAGATACTCACGATTACTTTATAATTTAGTCTTTAAAACCACAACTATCATTTTGGGATAAGAAAGGGAGGGTTAGGGATGCCATATAATACATGCAAACATCACACAGACAATAGACAGTGGGGTTAGCAGTCTATCTTATGAATCTCACTGGAGCCTGCACTCCCTATCTCTAGTGCAGTCATCATTTGGACATTATTCAGCATTTGTATTAGATATGAGGTATATGGAAGTTAATAGGGTAGAGATTCCATCTCCAGAGAAATTAAAATATAAGAGAGAAGTTATATAAGGAAACTGAGTGTCCAAGAAAATGAAACATGGAAATTTTTATAACAGAAGTGAGAATAATGACACTATTACACCTTTGGACATGTTATGTTAACTGTGAAGCTGAAGATTTTTATTTATTTTATTTTGTTTTATTATGCTTTGTTTGTCCTGACAAGTAGCACCTGGCTGAGAACATCATGAAAGCGTTAACACAGACAACATCAGGTGCCTGATAAGGTCACTCGTGAATCTCAGAGAAAGTTAAACAAGGTCCTTTCCAATATGTTCTCAAACTTTTAGATTCTAAGCACCTGAGCTGGAATCAAATAAACCCCAAAGTCGTATTTACCCGAACTAATATTCTACAACCTACACATCTGTGGTTGATTGTTTAGAAGGTAAGTGCAAAACTTGACATTTTTCTCTTATGAAATTCCCCTCTGTCAAGTGTGTCTCGCTGTTCTTTGGGAAACTGCTTTCTTCATCAGCATGACCGCTCTGAAGTCCAACCTTGCATCTTCTGTAAATGTTATTTGCATGCCCTTGTTGTCCTTACTCATACAACGGAATTTATTAAGCTTTCGCTTGGCCACTTGCCATGCTGATGCAGGTAGGGAGAAAACGCTCAGATCAGTTAATGGAAAAGCACAGAGTGTCATGGACAATACTATTATTGAAAGATGTGCAGGGGGTGGAATGTTTAATTGAGGTCAGTATGAATATAGAACAAGTGAGGGGGAAAACTTCCTGCCTTGGTCATGAGACACAGGGAGATTTATGAAGAGGAGATCTATGTAGAGGAACAGCCTATGTGCTGTGAGGAGGCACAGAGTAGGATGAAATGTAAATAACTGGGGATGAGTTAGATAGGGTTATGCTATGGGATATAAAGAACAAATAATGAAAGTGATGCTAGAAGGGGCTTTCAAGCATCAGTGAATGAAGACTGGTTTTGTTGAGAACACATTCCAGTGCCCATCACTCAGCCAGTTGTGAGTAGTGCGCTTCCCCTAGCCAAGGGACTCCCTCTGCTGTTTACTTTCCTTGATGCTGCATGTGGATCAAGTAAAGGAGAGGGCAAAGGGAAGAACAATACAGAAGAGAAAGAAACAAGGAAAAAAATGGCTTCTGGGATTAGAAATGTACTTTAGTGGTAGAGCCTAACATGCGTACCCTTGGAATTTACCACCAGCACCGCAAGGACAGAGCAACAGTGACAAACCAAAGAAAACACTGCTTACCACAAAGAAGAAAAACAAAGGTGCAATGGACACGTCTCAGGAAACAGGAAGAGTATGGCTTAAATGTCGGAAATAGGGGTGGGGTTCTAAAAGGATGAGTGACTCTCAGTCTTGATACAACACCTGAGTTCTGCTTCTAAGCACAGATATGCATTCACATAACTTTAAAATTAGGTAAGGAACTAGAATACATCCACTATGACAATCTATCTAGAGAAAGAACTAAATTCTAAAGAAATCTCACATATAGGTACTCTTGTTAAATTGCCAAAACCATCTATAGCTGATTCTTTCTTCTCTTTTTTTTTTTTTTTTTTTTTTTTTTTTTTTTTTTTTTTGCTTTTTCGAGACAGGGTTTCTCTGTGTAGCTCGGTGTCCTGGAACTCACTCTGTAGATCAGGCTAGGCCTCGAACTCAGAAATCCCCTGCCTCTGCCTCCCAAAATGCTGGATATAAAGGCCGTGCGCCACCACGCCGCTCAGCTGATTCTTTCTTAAATCCAGCAAATGTTTCTGTCAAGGAATAATGACAATATCCTTAGAAAGTATGATAAAAGACAAGTAAATTTTTAGCATGCACTATTTTTTCAAAATTCATTAAGCAGTGTAATATTGAAGAATAAATTACTATCAAGACATCTTTGTGTTTTTCAAGCATTGTATTAGTTAAATAGAACTATCTCATTGGATGCTGGTTTAAACGCTTCAGTAGATTTACAATGAACATGGTTTCTATTGCCATATAACCTATGGAGTTCCCTAAGTTTTATTCAATTGAAATATGAAATTCAAAGAAAGCTCCAGAAATTCCTCGTTTTCATTGTTTGATTTTTCTTAAGAGTGTCTTGCTCCATTAAGAATTCCCTGAAATCCCACAGTGCTTTTTCATTTGGGATTGGGCGGGTGATTGGAATTGAATTCATGACTTCATACATCCAAGGCAAATATGTCAACAGTGATTGACATTCTGAGTCAGACATCACCCTCTTAATAACACTCATATACTTGGAATTCATATTGCAACATTCCCATTTAATAAATGACTTTAAAAATTCTGGTGTGAGTATGTATGTTTTACTTAACTGGCTTTTAAAAAAGTTTTTTATTTGATTATTTAATTTATTTAATTCTACATCTAGATTTAGAATCATGGGAAAATCTAAGACTAGGCTTCCCTTTCTTCTGATTGGGCGCCTGCCAATAACAAATGTGTGCAAAAGACTTAAACACCAAAACTGAAGTTCATTCTATAAGGACTCCCCAGTGATTGACTTGGATTTGAACATCCATTTCCCTCTCAAAGGAGCCATTCCGCAAAACATCCAGTAACCTGCCTCACATACCTTTGTCATCTGTCTCATCAGCAGTTCAGCATTTCATATTGGCCACTTATCTTCCTGGGTTTGCTCCTCTGTTCTCTATGTGTCATTTCTCATTCTAGGCCCAACATTATCTTCATTTCTGAGGTTCTTTGTTGCGTAAATGAAGTATGCATGGACTCTACCTTATTGGAATTCTCATATTTCCAGTAGCCTCTAAGGCCTTTATTAAAAAAATAAATTCCTTTCAGTTCAGCGATATCTGCTCAGTGAGTGTCATTTTGAGCATACTCCTCATATTGGTATCTAAAGTGCCTCTACACATGTTTCCTTGTGTATGTATATGTGTATGTATGTGTATATAAATGTGTGTGATTATATGTATATATAATATAATATTATATATACATGTATTATTTACTTATACTAGACTGTATTTGGATAATTGAGATATATTGAAGAATAATTGGTAAAGATTAACACAGTTTTGTTGATTAATATAATATGGAGTGATCCAACTTTTGTTATCCTAAGTATATATTTTCTATAAAAGACAATCAACATTATTTGATCATGTTCTCTTCTCTTTTTAAATGATCGCAGATTGAATTGACTTGATTTTTCCTATGAGTTTGCATCATTTTACTTTATTGCCTTTCATCTGAATTCTATAATCTATGTGTTCCCTTTAGTCGTCTGTGATTGTACCCGAGCCATACCTCCTTCTGGGCACACATTCCCCTCAGCACAGATGCCGGCTACCTGCACTACACTTTTCCTCAGTATTTGCTTTGTGTCTTAGGAGGCCCTGAGAAGAGAACTGCTCACAGGCTCATACAAAGAAAATAGATCCATGTTGTCATCTTCAATTAGTCTCAGCTTGAAAATTCAAATCCACCTTAAGCCAATTCAAGCAAACACCTAATCTTTCCTACCTGATGCATTGCATTCTAAGGCCCAGATAAAACTTTTGCCTATATTTAGGATGCAGTATCCTCCACTGTGCAGATAACAATCATGCCGCCGTTGTGTTCAATTGGCTTCAGTTACCACAACTAAGAAATAAGGATTCTCAAACGTATTCAGCCACAGTTTTCATGAGGAAAAATTTCAGGTGTTTTTGATAAACAGTCAAATGGATGATCGATGTTTAAAAAGAATCAACAGTACTGATGTCCTGTGTGTGCCTACTCTGGTCTATAAAGTCATGGAAGCCTGAAAATGGAATGGGTGAGGATTTGTACTAGGGCCGTTTGCTTTAAATCTGGCTTTTCCTTCATTAGTCATGTGACTTTAATGGGTATGAACTACAGTCACCAAAAATGCATATATTGAAGACCTGCTTCAATGTAACTTTATTTGGAGATTATAGCCTTTAAGGAGATAATTAAGGTGAGTGATGACATAGGGAAAATATTAATCTGATGGACTGATATCTCTATAAGAAAACTAGATGCCAAGATCTCTCTCTTCTTCTCTCCCCCCTTTCTTCTCCTCCCTCCTCCTCCCTCCTCCCTCCCTCCCTCCCTCTCCTCCCTCCTCTCCTCCCTCCCTCCCTACCTCTCCCTCCATCCCTCCCTCTCTCCCTCACTTCCTCTTCCCTCCTCCTCGAGTTAAGGCCTGTAGATAAATGACGAATCACCTTTGACAAATCCAGAAGAGTCCCTTCTATTTCTTCTCTTCAATCCCCCTGTGTCCTTTTTATCCAGTCCCTTTATATCCCCACCTCCATGTCCCCACCCCCATAATCCCCTAAAATTCGGGCCTCTTTCTTCCATGATGTTTGCGTTTCTATGATTTTGCTGTGTGAGTGTGTCCAACACGTGCATGTGCGAATAAAACACAACAATAAATGACATCATTTGGTAGTTTGCTCATATGTCCATAATTTCAGGACTGACAAATTGGTACTGGTTAATTATAGCAGAGGCCTTGTCCTAGAGCAGACTAGTTTTCCTCTCTCAGCAATAATTAGATATTTGTAGGTCTTGGTCCAGGGGTGGGACCCTTGAGATTTTCCATACCCGTGCTAGCATACTAGAATTGTCATCACTCTGGGTTTGATTAGGTGGCATATGGTTGAAGCCTCTCTGTTATCTTTTAGGAGGCATAATCTCACAGCGACTTCTTGTTCTTCTGATTCTCATGTTTCTGTACCCCTTTCTGAGATGTTCCCTAAGTCTGAGGTACAGTATTTATGTTAAAGATGTATCTACTGGAACTTGACAGCCCACATCCAATTGTTCTGTATATTTTGACCAATTGCACTTTCCTGCGATGGTCTCTAATGCAAAGAGAAGATGTTTGATGAGAGGTGAGAGCTAACCTTTTCTGTAGGCATAAGCATAAAATATTCAGGATGCAGTTCGGAGTTATGTTGGTGTGGTAATTTTAGTAACAGGTCTCCTCTTAAAATCCATGAATTCATGGCCTTGAATATTTGGCTAGGTTTTCAGTAACAGGCACAATCTACTTCTTGTTGACTGAAACTTGAGTCCAATTACAGCTGTTGGTTTCCACCAAAGTATGCGTGGACAGTATTGCAACTTTAGGAATATCTTGCAAGGAATATCTAGGCAATGTTGTGGTTTTATAGGTGGCCCCAGCAAGGAATGAGCATCGACTGTCATCCACCAAAATATGGCACCTTGTATATCAGCTTCTGGTACCATGAACCGGTTTTCGGGGAAGAGGTTTTTCAGAAGATACAGCTAGAATCTTCTAAGTCCTGTGTCTAAATCGCCTAGTATCTTCAGCAACCAGGACTCAACTTCAACCACAGGAAGCAACTAATGACAACAAAAGCATCACCACTGTTTTGGGAGTCTCTTGGATTCCACTGACCAGTGTCAGAAAGGGGTTTCTCGTTCTTGGTGCTGGGTTTCCGAGAAGAGCTCTTACTAGGAACCAAGCTTATTGACAGTGCTTTGAGCTCAGTTCTGTTGTTTAAATCATCTAATATCTTGTTACAGTACCTGAGCAAAGCATCAAGGTGACTACCAATCACTTAACTTTCCCCAGGTCTTAATATGTGCTGTAAAGTTGTTACTATTTTTTTTTTTTTAACTAGGAGGCATTCAGGTGTACAATTGGCTCTTAACACAGTGCCTGGACATGAGGAAGTGTTCAAAAATCATTAGCTACTAATCACTTCACTGTGAACCCACTCACTGGGCCTGTACCCTTGTGATTGAGAGCCCTTCAGTGATACTGAGATAACTCAGTCAAGAGTTTAAACCAGTGAGAACTCTGTGAAGTCCTGGTCAGTTTAAGTATTCTCACGTAAAGGTGGTTGTCCTTGCTAACCTGATAACTTAAAAAAAAACGGTAGTCGTAATGGATGAAGCTTATTATGGAGTTATTAATTAATTAAAAAGACAATTTGCCATGGCTAGGGAGTTATTAATTAGTAGTCAATTAATAAGGTTACATCATACAGAAGAGATAGAAGGAGATGTAAAGAATGTCAATAAGGTTGTTGGAAACTGACAATGACAGTGACTTTCACCCCATTCTTATGTACAGTTTTCAACACGATCTGCCTTGAAATGAAGTGTCATTGCTTCTTTATAACTCTACTTTTATCATTTATACTATTTCCCGTTCGTTGGAGGTGGGCTTTCTTCAGGGGATGGATTTTCAAGTCATACACATTAAATAGCTCCGTTGGCTTTCTTCTTTCTTTTTTCTTTTTCTTTTTCATCGGTAATCTCAGTTATACAGCATATACAAAGCTCACCTGGAACACATTTGTGTATTTTTTTGTGGAAAGGATCATTGTCCACTGAAAGTCTGCAGTTTAATTATAAGAGACCGCACAGTCCTTTCCACCTTGAGGAATTTCGTGCCTCTCGGTTGGCTCGCTGCTTGCCTTGAGACCTGCTGCTCAGATTGTTCAGCAGGATTTGTACAATTGTCTGTGTAGGCGTCAGCAGGACCGTCTGCTTCCCACCCTTTCCTTTCTCCCGGTTCATCTGTCACAGCTGGCTAGCCTCGTTTCCCACACTTGTTTATCTCCACCCTTCTCCCAGAGTGACTAAGTAGCAAATGTTTGCTAAGGCTGGATGGGTTCCTGCAGAAATAAATGTTGAAGTCATTTAAACATTCTGTGCTTTCTCAGCTCAACAAATTAACCCTGTTTACTCTGCCGATGGTGGGTGTCTGCACTTCCTTGCAGTTTTTTGTTCAGGTTTATATTGGTAATGCTTCTCTCGAAGCCTCTTCTTCTAAGATCACTTGTGAAAGGCATTTCCTTCCCCCGTTGTTCTTAAGGTCAGCTTTGTGCCGCACCACCTTCGTGCTCCTCACTGAGGCTGGACATAGCTGTCTAATTTTTGCATTTTCATTCTTTGGAAATTTTATATTGCTGCCACTATTTTCTAAGTCAATTTTTATTTTTGCACTAACTTTTCAAATCCAAATTATAAGCATTAATTACTATATATGGTAACATCTGTTTGCTTTTACCTGTGTTCAAATTTTTATAGGTATCTTAGTGTCCTATACCTTGAAAGTAGACCAGTCCTTTATAGTCCATAATTTTTAAATTTCATTTAAAAGACTATTTTTAAACCCCTTTAAGTTGCCAAAATTTGTTTATTTTTATTTTTTAAATTCTAAATATCATTCTTTTATCTATCTATCATCTATTATTATCTATCTATCTATTTTTTAATTTAAATTTACATCTACAGATTTTCTATCTTTCCCATTTTTTCCTTGATAAATATAGTTCTGGAAAGCTTTTGGGTTGGCTTTTTCTCAGTTGTCTGTAAGAATTGCTATTATCTAGAATTTGGGGGGTTGGAGTAGAGAAGAACTTTGGTATTATTCGGTTCAATTGTGTGTTTTTTTTATGTTGGGCTCTATGATCTTGTTATTTGAATGTTTAGAGTTGATGTTATTTCAAAGCATTTCAGAAGAAATAAAAATAGTACAAAACCGTTCACAGTATATACATCCAGCTTTTTAAAATATTCATTTTCCCCTAAATTTTTCATACACTTATTTAAAAATTAAGTGGTTGTATTGGTGTAAGATTTTTAATGAAATTCGGACTTTACTCAATGTTTTTTCTGTTCTAATACCTAACCCAGAACCCTCATGATGTTGGCCCGTTTATGCTACGTACAATTCTTCAGTGATTAACTTTGAAGATAGAAATGTTTTAGAAGGTTTCCTCGATCCATTTATCAGTAGACCCCATTTTATCTGGACTTACAGGTAATTCAGTGGGGGGAGACATGATGGAGCAAAAAAATACTTAGGTTTGGCCCCGTAGATGAGCATAAGGGAAAATGCAGGGTCCCCCGTCCCTCCCAATGCATTCCCCCCCAAAAAGGGAGTAAGAACCACAAAGGCCCTATCACTTAAGTTTTGATTTCCGTTTTCCAAGTGGGAAAAAAAAATGGGGTTTTTAAAAATTTGCCATAAACTCCAGACAAAATTGCTTTAGTGTTAAATTTTTTTTGGTTGCTTTGTTTGTGCGTTTTTTTCCCCCCCTTTTTTCATGATCTTGACACTATCTAATTTTGTCTTTTTGTTATTGGTTTATAACTTTTCTTCATTATACAGGGTTTTTATTATGGGATTGTAGTGCAAGTGCATAAATA
>JAJTUV010004409.1:0-25070 GCA_021653895.1 Mastomys natalensis
ATGCTGGCCTTGAACTGTCAGACATGTGCCTAAGTAGGGTGGCAAGAGGTGTGTGTCATCACTTCGGCATGAAAAATATAAGAGTCAAGGCTTCCCTATCTTGCCTTGGTAGCCCTGTACATTTTGAGACTCCTTTAGAACACCTTAATGCAAAGATTATAGTCCGCAAGGATTTCCCAGTAGTCCCCACCAACCAAGCTTATTCTCTTAGAAACAAATCATCAGATATCAGCATTTAAATTAAAAAGAAATGTTTGTGTTGGGGGAAGGGTAAAAACTATTCTTTCCACTAACCCCGAGGAAATCATGACACAATTGTGGTATTATAAAACACAAAATGAGACTGAGCAGTAAACAGGTGCAAGAAGCATTTGAAAGAACTTTCAACCCTAATAGTCAATTTATTGCTGCCAGAGAGAAATCCAAAGCACTCTTATGTGTTCAACAAAACCTGTGATCAGTCTGATTACAGAGATATTCTTGCCACTATGATGTTGTTGGATTTCTAAGGAGATAATCAAGGTTATTATGTTAATAAATGAGTTAAAACAGTATATTATATTTGTCACAGATGAGTTAGATAAAGTAGTTGTCTCTTCTCTCCATTATCAATAGAGAAAAAATCATCATTGACAGAAATTACATTTTTGAGCTTTGTTTAGTAAATGAAGGGTCCTTAAATTAAAAAAAAAAAAATAGTTCCAAAGACTTTTGAGATCTTACCTGTGGACTCGACCTAATCAATATCAAAACAACAAAGAGGTTTTTGTTGGAATATCCAGAGTCTGAGAGCTTTTCAGATAGTTTCTGAAAGATAGACTCTGCACAAGCAACCATTTCACATACATTGTACCCACCCCACAGACACATACAACTACTCACACAGACACCCACCCCTGCTTTTAGTGCTTTATTGTAGTGACCAAAAATCTTTAATAAAAATTCTTCATAGCAAAGACCTTTGAGTGTCCAATTGGCAATGATAAAATTCCAGTACTTCAAGAGTGTGTTTCCTTAATATTCAAGTATTAAATATTAATTCAGAACCTACATGTGGAAAACACTGTGGAGCAATACAAATAGTATTAATCAGAATGGACAGTAACACTGACTTCTGCTTTTATTGACAGCTTGTTTGTTTGTCATGTGGTGTGTATGTAAACCTGTGAACTTTAAGGGATTCAATAATTCTTACAGCCCCTCCTGTGCCTATGGAATGCCAAGACTCACACAGTGATGGATTTTGGTTTTTGTTTCTGTTCTGGACTTTTTTTTTAAGAATTACTACAATTTTATGTCTCTGAAACAAGAATCTTTCTCTGAACACAATCTCTGAAAAATTTCTGGTATAGTAGATTATTTTCATGGAAACAGTTTTTGAAAATTGAAAACATTATTGGAAAAAACTAGTGATGGAAATTAAGATAAATAGTGAACATTTGATGAAAAAATACAAAATACGTGGAAAAAGTTTAATTACAATAATTACAAATATAAAAATGTATGAAAAAGTTGAATCTTTTTAAAACAAAATTCCTATATAAAGTTCAAATTGAGAAGTAAAAAATTTCTCATGAGATTGTGATTTATTGGAAATTTCTGATGAAATTGAATATATGCATGGAAAAAATGTTTGATAAAATTGAAGACATTGTTGAAAAGACCTAATGAAAATTAAGATAAATGGAGAAAATTTGCTGAAAACACATAGGACATTTTGGAAATTTTAATTAAAATGGCAACAAATAAAACATAAAATGTATGAAAAAGTTGAGATTCATAAAAAGTTCTTAAAAGAATTGAAAATTGACAAGGAAAAATGTCTTATGAAATTGAAAGTTATTTAAAGGAAACTTCTGATAAAATTGAATATTTGGATGAAAAGTATATTTGATAAATTTGAGACATTGTTGAAAAACTAGTGATGAAAATTAAGATGAAGTTTGAAATTTTGATGAAAAAACAGGAAACACATGGGAATAGTTTGATTAAAATGATGAGAAAAACAAAAATAGTATGAAATTTTCTAATGTTTTAAAAATAATTTTCTAAAAATATTGAACTTTAGAAAAAATTCCACTTTTTAAATAAAAATGTGATTTAAGGAAAAATTCTGATAAAATTGAATATTTGCACAGAAATAGTTTTTGATAAAATAGAAGACAATGTTGAAAAAACTACGGATGAAGTTTTAGATAACTATTAAAACTTTGATGAAAAAATATGAAACACATGTGGAAAAGGTGTGATTAAAATAATGACAAATACAAAAAAATTATGAAATTGTTGAATCTTTTTAAAAAATTCCTAAAAATATTTAAAATTGAAATAAAAAAATTCTTATGAAATATAATGTGATTAAATAATAAATATATGCATGCAAAAAAATGTTTGATGAAATCAAACACATTTTTGAAAAAACTAGTAATGAAACTTGAGATAAATAGTGAATATATGATTAATAAATAGGAAACACACTTGGAAAAAGTGTGATTAAATAATGACAAAAAAATGTATGAAACATTGAATCTCTAAAGTATCCCTAAAAAACTTCATAATTCACAAGGAAAAAATTTCTTCTGAAACTGAATGTGATTAAAGAAAAAATTCTAATAAAATTGAGTATTTTCATGGATAATATATTTGTAAAATTGATGACATTGTGGTAACAACTCATGATTCAAATCAAGATACATAGTAAATCATTGATCAAAAAAAACTATGAGACACAAATGGAAAAAGTTTGATCAAGTAATGATAAACATAACCATGTATCAAAAAATTGGGTTTTTCAAAAAAAACTAAAAGTGACAGTTCTTTTGTGTGTGTGAAACTGAATGTGATTTAAAGAAAATTTTTCAGAAAATTGAACATTTGCATGGAAAAAAATGTTTGATAAAGATTTTAGAATAAATGAGTGATGGAAATAAGGTAAATAGTGAAAATTTAATGAAAAATTTGAAACACTTGGAAAAATTTGATTAAAATAATGACAAAACAAAAATTTATGGAAAAGTTGAACGTTTCACAAAAATTGAAAAACGATGAGAAAAAAATTTCTTATGAAATTGAATGTGATTTAAGGAAAATTTCTTATAAAATTGAAGATTTGCATGGAAAAACTTTTGATAAAATTGAAGACATTGTTGAAAAAAATAGTGATGAAAATTGAGATAAATAGTAAAAATTTCATGAAAAAATAAGAAACAGACTTCATAAAAGTGGGATTAAATCAGGACAAAAAAAATTATAAAAGATTTTCAATCTTATATTAAAAAAAATTCCAAAAAAATTGAAATTTGACTTGAAAAAGATTACTTATGAAACTGAAAATGATTTAAGTAAAATTTCTGATAAATTGAATATTTACATGGAAAAACTGAAAGACTGAAGACATTGTGGAAAATCTAGTGATAAATATTAAGATAAATTCTAAAAATTTGAAAAATACAAAACATTTAGAAAATTTTAACTGAAATGGTAACAAATAAAATAAAAATTTTGAAAAATACAAATTTGTAAAAAATATACATAAAAAATTGATATTGAAAATTTTGATAAACTTGAAGACATTGTGGTAAATCTAATGACTCAAATCAAGATAAATAGTGAAAATATGATGAAAAAACAGCAAGCACACATGGAAAATTGATTATCAAAATGATGATGAATACAAAAAATATTGAAAAAGTTGAATATTTTTAAGCAATATTCCAAAATAAATTGAAATTTAATAAAGAAAAAATTCATATTATATTGAAAGTGATTTAAGTAAAATTTCTGATAAAAATGGATATTAGACCAAAAAAAGTTTGAGAAAATTGAGTATATTGTTGAAAAAAACTAATGAAAAAATTAAGATAAACTTGTTGAAACAGTACAAAACATTGAAAATTTATTTAAAATGATGAGTAATACAACATAAAATGTATGAAAAACTTGAAATTCATAAAAACTTTTCTTAAATATTTGAAAATTGACAAGGAAATATTTCTTATTAAATTGAATGTGAAATAAGGGAAGTTTATGATAAAATTTAATATTTGCATGGGAAATATGTTTGTCAAGTTTGTGACAATACTGAAAAACCTATTCATGAAAATTTAGATAAATAGTGAATATTTGATGAAAAAAAACAGGAAACATGTGAAAAGTTTGATTAAAATGACAAATGCATAAAATTTATGAAATTTTCTAATCTTTAAAAGATCATTTCCTAAATAAATTGAAGATTGACTAGGAAAAAAAATTCCATTTTTTTAAATGTGATTTAAGGAAAACTTCTGCTAACACTGAACATTTGCACGGAAAAAATGTTTGATAAAATGGAAACAATTTTGAAGAAACTAGTTGTGAAAGTTAAGATAGTGAAAAATTGATGAAAAAATGGAAACATATAGAAAAATTCTGAATAAAATTATTGCAAATTTAAAGACATATGAAAATGTGGAATTTTTTTACAAATATCCGACAAAAATTGAAAATTGATGAAGAAAATGTTACTTATGAACCTGAATATGATTTAAGAAAATTTTCTAATATAATTCGAATAGTGTATGGAAAAATATTTGGTAAAATTGAAGAAAATATTGAAAAAAACTAATGATGATAGTAAAAATAAATATTAAAAACTTGTTGATAAAATGTGAAACCAAACTAAGAAAAAATATGAAAATGTTGAATTTAAAAAAAAATTACAAAAATTCGAAATGGACAAGGAAAAATTTTCTTATGAAACTGAATATGATTTAAGGAAAATTTCTGATAAAATTGAATATTTGCATTGAAAAATGTTTGAGAAATTTGTAGACATTGTTGAATAAACTAGTGATGGAAATTAAGGTAAACATTACAAATTTAATTTAATATGTAAAATACTCATGGAAAAAGTTTGAATAAAATAATCACTACTAAAAAAAATCTGAAAAAGTTGGATCATTTTAAAACAATTCCAAAAAATGAAAATTGACTAGCAAATAACTTTTCTGTGAAATTGAATGGGGTTTAAGGAAACTTTCTGACAAAATTGGATACTTTGCATGGAAAACATGTTTGATAAATTTAAGACACTGTTGAAAAACTAGTGATGAAAATTAAGATAAATAGTGAAAATTTGATGAAAAAACACAAAACACACAAGGAAAGTTTTGTTTAAAATAATGACAAATACAAAAAGTATGAAAAAGATGAATCTTGAAAAAAGAAGATTTCCTTAAAAAATTGAATATTGACAAAGGTAATTTATTATGCATTTGAATGTGATTTAAGAAAAATTTCTGATAAAATTGAATATTGGCATACCAAAAGTGTTTAATAAAAATCCATGACATTCTTGAAAAAACTAGTGGTGAAAATTACTATAAAGAGTGAACACGAATACAAAATTGGAATAAATAAGAAACACATTTGAAAAATATTTGTTTATAATAATGACCAATTTAAAAATATATTAAAACATTGAATCTCTTAAAAAACAATTCCTAAAAAAACTTGAAAATTGAAAAGAAAAAAAAATTCTTTTGAAATTTAATGTGATTTAGTAAAACTTCAGATAAATTGAATATTTGGATAAAAAATGTTTAATAAAATTGAAGACACTGTTGTAAAAATCTAGTGATGAAAATTAGGATGAATATAAAAAATTTGATTAAAAAATTCAAAATGTGATAAAAGTATGATTAAAATAATGACAAATATACATGAAAAAGTTGAAAAAAATTGAAAAGTTCAAAAAAATTTTGTAAAAAAAGTTCACAATTTACAAGGATAATATTTCTAATGAAGTTGAAGGTAATTTAATCAAATTTCTGATAAAATTGAATTTGTACATGAAAAAATGTTTGATAAGCTTGAAGACATTGATGAAAAAACTAGTGATAAAACTTAAAATAAATATAGAAAATTTGATGACACTAGAAAAAGCATATAAGGAATATATGAATAAATAATGAAAAAAAAATAATATAAGAAAAAAATGGAAACTATTTAAAATAATTCCTAGAAATATTTTAGATTGACATGGGAAAAATTTGTTGTTTAAATTGAATGTTATTTTTGGAAAATTTCTGATAAAATTGAATAAGTGCACTGAAAGAAAACTGTTTCATAATTTTTTAGACAATGTTCAAAAATCTAGTGATAAAAATTTAGAGAAATATAGAAAAATTTGATAAAAAATCATATGTAAGAATGATTTGAATAAAATGAAGGCAAACTGAAAAAAATATAGAACATATTAAGATTGTATTTTAAATAATTCCTAGAAAAATTGAAGATTGACTTAAATAAAATTTCTTACAAATCTGAATGTGATTTCAGATTAATTACTGATAAAATTGAATATATGCAGAGAACATGATGTTTGATAATTTTGAAGACATTGTTGAACAAAACAAGTGATAAATATTAAGATAAATATAGACAAATTTGATTAAAACTTTAAAAGGATAACGTAAATAAAGAAGACTTGATTAAGGTGATGAGAAACTCAAAAAAGAGTAGGCAAAAATTGAAACAGTTTTTTTAAAATAATTCCTAAATAAATTGAAGATTGACATAGAAAATATTTTCTATGAAATTGAATGTGATTTTTGGAAATTTTCTGAAAAATTGAGTATGTGCATAGAAAAATCTGTCTAATAATTTCAAAGGCATTGTTGAAAAATTAATGCTAAAAATAAAGATAATTATAGACAAAATAGAGAAATAAACATAATGCATAAAAGGAAGTCTTGATTAAATGATGACAAACACACAAAAGGTAGGAAAAAATTGAAACTGTTTTTTAAATAATTTTCCTTGAAGATTACCAAGGAAGACATTTCTTATGAAAGTATATATGAGTTACAGAAAATTTCTGAAAACTTGAATATGTACACGAAAAAAAATTGTTTGATAATTTTGAACCATTGTTAAAAATACTAGTGTTAAAATTTATGATACATATAGAAAAATTTAATGTTAAATATAATGCATATAAGGAAAATTTAATTAAAATTATGACCAACAAAATACTAATAAAAAATGACAACATTTTTTAAATAACTCCTAAAAAAAATTGAAGATTGACATGGAAAACATTCCCTATGAAGTTTAATGTGATTGCAGAAAAAATTCTTATAAATTAAAATAGGTTCACTGAAATGAGTGTTTGATAATCATAAATGCACTTCAGAAAAAAAAGTAATGGTAAAATTCAGATATTTATACAAAAGTTAGATAAATCAATTTAACATATAAGAAAAACTTGAATAAATTGATGACACAGAAAAATATGAGAAAAAATTTAAATTATTAAAAATAATTTCAGGTGAATTTGCAGATTTACATGGGAAAAATTAATTATGACATTGAACGTGATTTAAGGAAAACTTCTGATCAGATTAAAAAGGTGCACTGAAAAACGTGTTTGATAATTTTAAAAGCATTACTTACTGAAAAATACTAATGCTAAAAATTCAGATAACTATACAGAAATTAGATGAAATGTATGAGATGTATAAGAAAGAGTTGAGTAAAATGATGACAAACAGAAATAAATTAGGAAAAATTTTAAACTATTTTATAAATAACTCTAAGTGGTGAAATTGAAGAATGAAATAGAAAACATTTCTTATGAAATTGAGTGTGTTTTAGGGAAAAATTCTGAAAAATAAAATATGTACATGGGAAAAACTGATAATTCTGAAGATACTGTATAAAAAAGGTAAGGAAACAAGATAAATATAGAAAAAAATTGATGAAAAATAAAACATACATAAGAAACATAGGATTAAAATGATGATGAATACAAATAAATGTACAGGAGAAAATTGAAACTCCTTTTTAAATAATTCCTTGCATACTTAAAGGTTGAGATGGAAAATATTTCTTAAGAAATTATATTTGATTTATGTAAAATTTATGATGATATTGAGTATATGCATGATTTATGTAAATTTTATGATGATATTGAGTATATGCAGTTAAACGAGTGAGATGATTTTGAAGACATTGTTGAAAAAATAGTAATGAAAATGAAGATAAATATAGAAAAATTGATGAACACTATAATGCATATAAGGAATTTGATTAAAATGATGACAAACAGAAAAAATGCAGGAAAAATTTGAAATGTTTTGATATAATTCTTAAAAAAATGAAGAATGAATTGGAATTTTGTACTTATAAAATGGATTGTGATTAACTGATAATTTCTGACAAAATTGAATATGTGCAACCAAAGATTTTGATAATTTTGAAGATATTTTTGAAAAAAACTAGTGATGAAAATTAAGATAAGTATAGAAAATATTGATGAAAAAATATAAATCATATATGAAGATTTCATTAAGCTGATGACAAACATAGAGTATCCATATTTTCTTTCTTTCTTTTTCTTTCTTTCTTTCTTTCTTTCTTTCTTTCTCTCTCTCTTTGTTTTTTTCTTACTTTTTTCTTTCTTTCCTTCTTTCTTTCTTTGATTCTTTCTTCCTTTCTTTCTTCCTTCTTTCCATCCTATTTTTTGTCACTATTTTCATGTCAGCCTAGTGTTCCTACAGAAAACAATTATGCAAAAGGTAGCAAATAAAATACTCTTACCTACAATGATGTATAGGGGGACTGGAGCACAGATGTAGAAACACACTCCACTGAAGATAGAATAACATGTGTAAAGGATGAATTCTTAAAGGTTGATGAGCCGAAAAGTAGGTGGAAGTCACAGGCTTTTCACCTTTCTTCATTCAGTTTAAGAATGAAAGCTCAGTCATTTTCTTCCTTGCTGGAAAAACACTATTTACATGGCATTCTTCTTTTTGTATACCTTCTAAATATCAGGGAACATCGGAGGTTCTTCTTTTATATTTTTTGTTGTCTACCCTACTATTAATTTTCCATTCCATGTTCATTGAGACTGGCCACCTATTTTCTTCTTGATGCTTCCTATTGAGGATGAGACAATGCAAGATGATATTTATATGTTTATACATATTAAAGTGTCAAGATAAGGAGAAATTTAAGCAGTTATTTGCCTTCAAGAAGGAGAAGCGCCTGGAAAAATGTTTTAATTAGTGTTTTTATTACTGTGAAGAGACATCATGATCCTGAAATCTACTATTTCTCTGTCTCTCTCTGTGTCTCTCTCTCTGTCTCTCTATGTCTCTCTCTCTCTCTCTCTCTCTCTCTCTCTCTCTCTCTTTCTGTGTCTCTGTCTCGTGTGTGTGTGTGTGTGTGTGTGGTTGTGGTTGTGTGTATCTGCGTCATTCTGTGTCTATCTGTCAGTTTTTGTTTTTTTTATCTATATCTGTGTCTGTGTTTACATATAGAATTTCTTTTTGAAGTCCAGGCTGTCCTGGATCTCATTCTGTAGAACAAGCTGTCCTCAAACTCAGGAAGATTTGCATGGCACCATCTGCCTCTGCCTTTCTGATTCTGCCTCTGTGTCTCTACCTCTCTGTCTCTCTGCCTCTCTCTCTACCTTTCTCTCTGCCTCTCATTCTCTCTGCCCCTCTCCCTGCCTCCCAACCAGCCTCCTGGCTTCAATGTCTCCCTTACTCCCTGCCTATGCCTCAGCCTCTTTGCCTCTCATTCCTTGCCTCTTTGCTTCTTTGCTTTTTGATCTCTTTGTCTCTTTGCTCCTTTGCCTTGGTGTCTTTGCCTTTTTGCCTCTTTGCCTCTGCCTCTCCTCCCATGATTGCTAGGCTTAAAGGCATGCACTACCAATACCCAACTCCAAGGATATTTTTTTTTTATAAAGGAAAATATTTAATTTGGACTTGCTCACATTTCAGAGGTTTAATCCATCATTGTCATGTTGGGAAGAATGGCAGTGTTCAGGCAGGTGTGGACCTGGGAAGGATCTGAGATTCAACATCTTCTTCTAAAGGCAGCAGAAACAGTCTTTGTGCCACACCTGACATAGCTTGGGCGTAGGAGACATTACAGTTTCTGCTGACAGTGACATACTTCTGCCAACAAGGCCACACCTAATCCAGTAAGGCCATACATCCTAAGAGTAACAGTCCTTATGGGCCAAGTATTCAAAGAGATGGAACTATGTGGGCCATTTCTGTAGAGATGTGCCTTTTCACGCAGACTCTTTGTTCTGGGAGTAGTGATTGAGATTGCATTATTTCTCAATAAATGTCTAGTCCAGAAGCTTTGTCTTGATCACTAACTAGCACATAACATAGTTCCTGTTTATTCTATTCAAAGCCCAGCTATGTGGTTGTATCCTCCTCATTTTCATGAGACTATCCCCTTCCGTTCTTGGGGCCAAAGTCCCAGTCGTGACTACTTTCCACAATCCCATCTCTCCATGCCAGATGTTGCACCTTCCAATAATATCTTGCCTCATTGACGATAAGCTTTTTAATAAATAGGTGTCAATTTCACATAGTACATAAGAGATTGTATCTACATGATCTTATTGAGAAGAACACACAGAAAAAAATTTTAATTTAATGATTTGCTAGGAAATTTTTATGCATAATTACAATGCCTTTAAATCCTGGATAGCTTATTATCATCACCAGGGTTTTGACCTGATTGGAAATCTCTACCAGATAGGGTCTAAAGGACTGCAGAAAATTTAGCAGGGGTCACAGAGTTGAAACAAAAACATCAAAACTTAAATTCTTATCAAAATTCTGTTTCCAAAGCCTAAGAATATACAGGGATAAAGAAAAAAAAAAAGCACACATGCAGATATTCCATGAAAACTTGATATGGTGTTGAAAACCAGTAGCTGACACTGAGATGGTAGGGAGTAAAAAAATCTTACCTAGAGACTAGGCAAATTTAAAGTCTCCCTTATTGTGGGCAGATGGTCTGGTATACTTGGGAGGCCTGGTAAGCCTAGGAGAAGTACAAAGACATGGTAAGGAGCCATGGTAAGCTTCTCATGGCCAGGTCTAGTAAACATAAGAAAGCCTTGATCTATAAACCAAGGAGTACCTGGAAAGCATGAGAGGGATATTAAGGATGGGAGGTCCCATAAGTATGGAAGGCCTGGTAACCCTGTGTGGCCCAATAAGCTTTATTATCCTGGCAATCATATGCAGCTTAAGAAGCACGGTAGTCTTATAACACATGTACACCAGAAAGCTCTAGGAAGTTTGCAAAGTAAGAAAAAAAAAAAAAAAAACTTCTGAAACTTGTCATACCCATACCAGGAAAGTCTAGAAAGATTTAGAGACCTGGAAATATTTGTTTGTCTAATAAGTATGAACAGTCTATAATCATGGGAAGTTCTGGTAAGTATGGGGTTCCCAGAACCCATAAGAGACCTGGAAAGTAAGGAAGGACTGGTAAAGGTGAAAGATCTTATAAACATGGCAGGCCTGGAAAGCTTGAAAGGCCTGGAAATGTTGGTAAGTCTGAGAGGCCTGGAAATTTCAGCAGGTCTAATAAGGCTGAGAAGCATCTAGCATTTGAAAGTCTAGTAAGCATGGGGATCTTAGAACCCTAGAAAGACTGGAAAGCATGAGAAGCCTATTAAGGACGGAAGGTTTGATAAGCATTGGAATCCTGGAATTCTTGAGAGACCTGGGAAGTTTAGGAGGTCTGGAATTGTTTGAGTATCCTGTGAGAAATTGGGAGACCTAGTAACCATGGTAATTTGAGAACAAAAAAACACCTTGAAATATTGAACGATTAAGGATGTAAGGTTTGGGACTTCCGCTTCCGGTCTGGGCCCAGGCAGCAGATCCCTGGAGGCAGCTCTGCACTGAACCTCACAAAACCCGGCAGAAGTGGGGCACCCAGCAGCTCTGACCCAGGCAGTATCTCTGGTAAGGAGACAGCAACACCCACCCCAAACAGGGAGTAACTGGGACCCACCGAGACCCACTGAGACCCAGGGATTTACTCCTGGCCTGGAGCACCAGCTCCTTCCGGTCTGGGTCGGAGCTCCCAGCAGATCCCAGGCAGGAGCTCTACACCAAATCCCACAGAACCCAGGGAAGCAGGGCTCCTAGGAGCTCTAACCCAAGCAGCTTTCTACGCAAGGAGGCAGCAACACTTGCCCCAAACTGGGAGTAACTGGGACCCACCGGGACCCAGGTACTCACTCCTGGCCCCAGCACTGGTTCCTTCCGGTTTGGACCTGAGCGCGCAGCAGATCTCGGGCAGCAATATTGCAAACAATCTCACAGAACCCAAAGGAAGCGTAGCTCCAAGGAACTCCAACTCAAGCAGCTCCTTAAGCAAGGAGGCAGCAACACTTGCCCCAAATAGGGAGTAACCGGGACCCACTGGGACCCAAGTACAAACTCCTGGCCCCAGCACTGGTTTCTTCCGGTTTGGGCCTGGGCGCTCAGCAGATCGGGCGGCAACTCTGCGCCCAATCTCACAGAACCCAGAGGAAGCGTGGCTCCCAGGAGCTCTAACTCGAGCAGCTTCTTAAGCAAGGAGGCAGCAACACCTGCCCCAAACAGGGAGTAACCAGGTCTCACAGGGATCCAGGAACTCACTCCTGGCCCAGAGCACTGATTCCTTCCGGTCCGGACCAAAGCACTGAGCAGATCCTGGGCCCTAGCTCGAACCTCAGCAGCGACACCCAACTTAAACAGTTCTGACACAACCAAGAGAACAGGAAAGACAGGTTCCAGCCAGAGACAGCACAGGTAGCACCAAGGAGAACCAGATGGCAAAAGGCAAGAGCAAGAATACAAGGGCCAGCAACCCAGAACACATGTCATCATCAGAACCTAGTTCTCCCACATTAAGTCCTGAACTCCCCATATCACCAGGAAAGCAAGAGTCAGACCTAAAATCACTTTTAATGATGATGATGGAGGACTTTAAGAAGGACATAAATAACATGCTCAAAGAATCCGAGGAGAACACAGGTAAACAGGTAAAAGCCCTTAAAGAATCACAAGAGAACACAACCAAACAGGTGAAGGATTTATACAAAACCATCCAGGACATAAAAATGGAAATAGAAACAATAAAGAAATCACAAAGGGAGACTACTCTGGAGATAGAAAACCTAAGAAAGAAATCAGGAGTCACAGACGCAAGCATTACCAACAGAATACAAGAGATAGAAGAGAGAATCTCAGGTGCAGAAGATACCATAGAAAATATTGACACAACTGTCAAGGAAAACGAAAAATGCAAAAAACTCTTAACACAAAACATCCAGGAAATCCAGGACACAATGAGAAGACCAAACCTAAGGATAATAGGTATAGAAGAGAGTGAAGATTCACAACTTAAAGGGCCAGTAAATATCTTCAACAAAATCATAGAAGAAAACTTCCCTAACCTAAGGAACGAGATGCCCATAATCATTCAAGAAGCCTACAGAACACCAAATAGACTAGACCAGAAAAGAAATACCTCGTGTCACATAATAATCAAAACACAAAATGCACAAAACAAAGAAAGAATTTTAAAAGCGGTAAGAGAAAAAGGCCAAGTAACATATAAAGGCAGACCTATCAGAATTACACCAGACTTCTCACCAGAGACTATGAAAGCCAGAAGATCCTGGTCAGATGTCATGCAGACCCTAAGAGAACACAAATGCCAGCCCAGGCTACTATACCCAGCAAAACTCTCTATTACTATAGATGGAGAAACCAAGATATTCCATGACAAAGCCAAATTTACACAATATCTTTCCACAAACCCAGCACTACAAAGAATAATGGCAGGAAAGACCCATTACAAGGAGAGCAATCATACCCTAGAAAGAGCAAGAAAGTAATCCACCTCCAACAAACCCAAAAGAAGATAGCCACAGAAACAATGCCTCCCCTTTTAGCAAAAATAACAGGAAGCAACAGTCTCCTCTCCTTAATATCTCTTAATGTCAATGGACTCAATTCCCCAATAAAAAGACATAGACTAACAGACTGGATACGCAAACAGGATCCGACTTTTTGCTGCATACAGGAAACCCACCTCAGTGACAAGGACAGACACTACCTTAGAGTAAAAGGCTGGAAAACAATTTTTCAAGCAAATGGTCCTAGGAAACAAGCTGGAGTAGCCATACTAATATCGAATAAAATTGACTTTCAACTTAAAGATATAAAAAAGGATAAGGAAGGTCATTTCATATTTGTCAAAGGAAAAGTCAACCAACATGAACTCTCAATTCTGAACATCTATGCACCAAATGCAAGAGCACCCACTTTCATAAAAGAAGCCTTACTAAAGCTCAAAGCACATATTGCACCTCACACAATAATTGTGGGAGACTTCAATACCCCACTCTCAGCACTGGACAGATCAGGGAAACGGAAACTAGACAGAAGTACAGTGAAACTAACAGAAGTTTTAAACCAAATGGACTTAACAGATATCTATAGAATATTTCACCCAAAAACAAAAGAATATACCTTTTTCTCTGCACCACATGGTACCTTCTCCAAAATAGACCATATTATTGGTCACAAGACAGGCCTCAACAGATATAAAAAAATCGAAATAATCCCATGCATCCTATCAGATCACCATGGTCTAAAGCTGGTCTTCAATAACAACAAAGACAATGGAAAGCCCACACTCACATGGAAACTGAACAATACTCTACTCGTTGATAATGGGGTCAGGGAAGAAATAAAGAAAGAAATTAAAGACTTTTTAGAATTTAATGAAAATGAAGACACATCATACCAAAACCTATGGGACACACTGAAGGCAGTGCTAAGAGGAAAGTTCATAGCTCTAAGTGCATACAAAAAAAACTGGAGAGAGAACACACTAGCAGCTTGACAACACACCTGAAAGCTCTAGAACAAAAAGAAGCAAAAACACCCAAGAGGAGTAGACGGCAGGAAATAATTAAACTCAGGGCTGAAATCAACCAAATAGAAACAAAGAGAACTATACAAAGAATCAATAAAACCAGGAGCTGGTTCTTTGAGAAAATCAACAAAATAGATAAACCCTTGGCCAGACTAATCAGAGGGCAGAGAGACAGTATCCAAATCAATAAAATCCAAACTGAAAAGGGTGACATAACAACAGAAACTGAGGAAATTCAACAAATCATCAGATCCTACTACAAAAGCCTATACTCAACAAAATTGGAAAATCTGGATGAAATGGACAATTTTCTAGACAAGTATCAGTTACCAATGTTAAATCAGGATCAGAAAAACCATCTTAACAGTCCCATAACTGCGAAAGAAATAGAAGCAGTCATTAAAGGTCTCCCCACCAAAAAATGTCCAGGTCCAGATGGTTTTAGTGCAGAATTCTATCAAACCTTCAAGGAAGATCTAATACCAATTCTCTTCAAACTATTCCACAAAATAGAAACGGAAGGAACACTACCTAATTCATTCTATGAAGCCACAATTACGCTTATACCTAAACCACACAAAGACCCAACAAGAAAAGAGAACTTCAGACCAATCTCCCTTATGAATATCGATGCAAAAATACTGAATAAAATTCTCTCGAACCGAATCCAAGAACACATCAAAACACTTATCCACCATGATCAAGTAGGCTTTATCCCAGGAATGCAGGGTTGGTTCAATATACGGAAATCCATCAACGTAATCCACTACATAAATAAACTCAAAGAAAAAAACACATGATCATATCTCTTGACGCTGAGAAAGCATTTGACAAAATTCAACATCCCTTCATGATAAAAGTCTTGGAAAGATCAGGAATTCAAGGCCCATACCTAAACATAGTAAAAGCAATATACAGCAAGCCAGTAGCCAACATCAAACTAAATGGAGAGAAACTTGAAGCAATCCCATTAAAATCAGGGACTAGACAAGGCTGCCCACTCTCCCCCTACCTGTTCAATATAGTTCTGGAAGTCCTAGCCAGAGCAATTAGGCAACAGAAGGAGATCAAAGGGATACAAATTGGAAAGGAAGAAGTCAAAGTTTCACTATTTGCAGATGACATGTTAGTATACTTAAGTGACCCCAAAACTTCCACCAGAGAGCTCCTAAACCTGATAAACAACTTTAGCAAAGTGGCTGGGTATAAAATTAACTCAAACAAATCAGTAGCATTCCTCTACACAAAGGATAAACTGGCTGAGAAAGAAATTATGGAAACGACACCATTCACAATAGTCACAAATAGTATAAAATATCTTGGGGTGAATCTAACCAAGCAAGTAAAAGACCTGTATGACAAGAACTTCAACACCCTGAAGAAAGAAATCGAAGGAGATCTCAGAAGATGGAAAGATCTCCCATGCTCATGGATTGGAAGGATTAATATAGTAAAAATGGCTATCTTGCCGAAAGCAATCTACAGATTTAATGCAATCCCTATCAAAATTCCCACTCAATTCTTTACAGAGATAGAAAGAGCAATCTTAAAATTCATTTGGAATAACAAAAAACCCAGGATAGCGAAAACTACACTCAACAATAAAAGAACTTCTGGGGGAATCTCCATCCCCGATTTCAAGCTGTACTACAAAGCAATAGTGATAAAAACGGCATGGTATTGGAACAGAGACAGTCAGGAGGATCAATGGAATAGAATAGAAGACCAGAAATGAACCCCCATACCTATGGTCACTTGATCTTCGACAAAGGAGCTCAAACTATCCAGTGGAAAAAAGACAGCATTTTCAACAAATGGTGCTGGTCCAACTGGAGGTCAACTTGTAGAAGAATGCAAATTGATCCATACTTATCTCCTTGTACAAAGCTCAATTCCAAGTGGATCAAGGACCTCCACATAAAACCAGCTACACTGAAACTAATAGAAGAGAAAATAGGGAAAAGCCTTGATCACATGGGCACAGGGGAAAAGTTCCTGAACAGAACACCAATGGCGTATGCTCTAAGATCAAGAATTGACAAATGGGATCTCATAAAACTGCAAAGCTTCTGTAAAGCAAAGGATACGGTCAACAGGACAAAGCGGGAACCAACAGACTGGGAAAAGATCTTCACCAACCTTACATCTGATAGAGGGCTAATATCCAAGGTATACAAAGAACTGAAGAAACTAGATTCCAGACCATCAAATAATCCTATTAAAAAATGGGGTAGAGAGTTGAACAAAGAACTCTCAACTGAGGAAACTGGAATGATTGAGAAACATCTAAAGAAGTGCTCAGCATCCCTAGTCATCAGGGAAATGCAAATGAAAACAACACTGAGATTCCACCTCACACCAGTCAGATTGGCTAAGATCCAAAACACAGGTGACAGCAGATGTTGGCGAGGATGTGGAGAAAGAGGAACACTCCTCCATTGTTGGTGGGATTGCAAGCTGGTACAACCACTATGGAAAGCAGTCTGGCGATACCTCAGAAAATTGAACATGGTGTTACCTGTGGACCCAGCTATACCCCTCCTGGGTATATACCCAGAAGATATTTCAACATGCAACAGGGCCACATGCTCCACTATGTTTATAGCGGCCTTATTCATAATAGCCAGAAGCTGGAAAGAACCCAGATGTCCTTCAACAGAAGAATGGATACAGAAAATGTGGTACATTTACACAATGGAGTACTACTCAGCCATTAAAAATAATGAGCTCATGAAATTCTTAGACAAATGGATGGAGCTAGAAGATATCATCCTGAGTGAGATGACCCAATCACAAAAGAACACACATGGTATGCACTCACTGATAAGCGGATATTAGCCCCAAAACACACAATACCTAAGATGCAACGCATAAACCTCATGAAACTCAAGAAGAAGGAGGAAGACCAAAGTGAGGATGGTTTTGTCCTTTGTAGAACGAGTATCAAAAGATTCAACTAGAGCTCCCAGGAGCTAAACCTCCAGCCTGAGAACAGACCGGCAAGCTGTCCTCTGAGAGGCTCTAACCAGCAGCTGACTCAGACAGATACAGACATCCAGAGCCAAACAGTGGATGGAGCTTGAGGACTCTTAAAGAAGAATAGGTGGAAGGATTGTGGGCCCTAAGGAGATAGGAACTGCACGGGAAGATCAACAGAGTAAACGAACCTGAACCCTTGGAGCTCTCAGAGACTGAATCACCATACCGTGGAGCATACCTATTCTACACAGATCTACCTCCATGGGCTGAACCTAGGCCTCCCTGCACATATGTTGTAAATGTGCAGCTTGGTTCTCATGTAGGTCTCAAACATCTGGAGTGGGGGCTATCCCAAAACATGCAGCCTGTATATGGAGTACAGTCTTCTAAAAAAAAAAAAAAAAACAGTTGTTCAGTTAAAAAAAAAAAAAAAAAAAAAAGGATGTAAGGTTTGGATAAACATGTGAGGCTGCTGAGCATAAGATGTGGGGGTATTATGGAAGACCTGGTAAGCATAAGATTCCTACTTGGCCTAATAGGCCAGGTATACATGGCAAGGTTGGTTATTATGGGATCTCAGTATACATAATGATCAGAGGCTTGCAAAATACAGAAGGCATAGTAGCCAAATGAAGTCTAGTAAAAATGCAAGGTCTGGTACACAAATGATGTTTAGAAATGGGAGGCCAGGAAAACATGGAAGGCCTTGTAATCAATTTGGCACAGTTTCTTGGAATACATGGTAAATTTGGAAGACCTGGGAAGCATAGGAGATTTGGAAAATCTTTGGGGTTTTCTAAGCCCTGGAGCCTGGAAAGCTTAGGAGGTGTGGTAAAAGTTAGTAGGCTGGAGAATATGGAAATCCCAACTACGCATGGGAATCCTCAAACCCAAAAGTGATGGAGAAAGTATTGGAAGCCTAGAAAGATTGGGAGGTCTGAAGATATATCAGAGCAAAGATAAGTTTTGGAGACCAGGAAAAGACAGCAGGCCTGATAACACTGATTAGCATCCAAGAAAGTGGAAGCCCAGAAAGCATGGGAATTCCTAGAACCTTATGTGCATGCTGAAACATGGGAGTCCTAGTATGAACAGGGAGCCTGATAAATACAAGGGACTTGATAGACTGAAACTCTTTGAAAACTTATGAGGACCAATGAACTAGAGTAGCTTAGCCAGAATTAGGAAGCCTTGTAAACAGGGAAATCCTAAAAGTCATGGAAGACAAGGAAAGCATGGAAGACCTAGAATTAATTGTGGACAATGTATGCCTTGGAGGCCTGTGAAGCTTAGAAGACCTGGAAAACCTGATTAGGCGGGCGAGAATGATGAGTCCTACTAATGATAGCAGTCCTATAACCCTAGAAAGACCTGGAAATCTTGAAGGACTAGTGAGGTTGTGTGTTCTAGAACTGTGAGGCCTGGTAAGCATAGGATGCATAGGAAGCATGGGATACCTGTTAACCAAAAGAGTGTTGGATGGCAGATTAGTCCAGGTACATATGGGAAGCCTTGTTTGTTAGAAGATTAAGTTACATGGGAGCTTTCAAAACTATGGAAAACTTAGAAACTACTTGAGGCCTGGTAGCCAAGTAAGGCCTAGTAAACATGTGAGGCCTGCTAAGCAACTGAGTGCTCTTAACTAATGGAGGACTGGAAAACATGGAAGGCCTTGAAACCAGGTGGATCCTAGTACACTTATAGGCTGGGTAAGTATGAGAGGATTGGTAAGCACTGAAGATATGATAAATGTTTCAAGTTTCCTTAGCCTGGGAGGACATACAGGCTTTTTCAGTATCATGTCTTCATGGGAGGTCAAGTAATGATGGGTAAGTAGAATATCCAAATGAGGCCTGGAGAAATTTGGGCACTAAAAACTGTAGGTAAAGCATAATAATCTCACGATACATCATAAACATATGAGGCCTAGTAATCAAGGTAAGTGTGATAAAGACCTTGAAAAGACAACACTCAGCTTCATATACAAAAGAACCAAAAAAAAAAAAAAAAAAAAAAAAACTGAGGATAGCTAAAAAAATTCAGAATTGAAAAGGAAATTCTATGAACTCTATTCCCAGTACAAGTTAGACTACCAAGCTATAGTAGTACAAACAGCATGGCATTGGACCAGAACCAGCCACATTTTTGAAAGAAACTATTTATAGGGACATTACAATTTGGATGAAATGAATTTTGAACCATATCATTGGTTATGAACCTATGAAGACAAAGCATTGGAAGGTTAGGGCTTAAAAACCATGTGTTTGAGTATCATGCTGACCAGAAGAAGAGTTGTGACAGCATGTAACATCATGTGAGAGTCCTAGCTCTGAAAATGGCTGTTGGAGATTGTCTTGACTATGTGGAGTGACTTGGGAAGAACTATCTATCCTGGGTGCACTATGCCTTTACTCTGATCCTGAATTCTACACAATGGAGAAATTTAGCTGAGTGCTTGCATAAAGGTCACCTCATTCTACTCTAGGTGTAATATTACCAGCTTCTTCTACCTCCTGCCATATAAACTTGGAGACTCAAAGTATTATATATATATATATATATATATATATATATATATATATATATATGGTCTATTTTTGATTTCATAATATTTACATTTACGTCTATACATGAATATATAATGAAGATCACATACATGTATGTAAATATATTGAATATATAATTCACTAACTTATAGAGAATGACATGACATTTAATTCTACAATAAAAATAACTCTGTGTGTGTGTGTGTGAGTTTGTGTGTGTGTCTGTGTGTAGTTAGAGATAACAGGCAGTAAATACTATCGAAATCCAAAATTGACACTATTTGATTACCTGAAGCTTATACCAACAGTGATTAATGTCAATCATTTCATTTTAACCAATGATTTACATCTTATTATATCATCATAATGAAAGCAATGGTTCAAAACATTTCAACAATGGAGTGAATTTTATTTTGTCTCCAATTTTGCTAAGGCCAAATCCTATTTGCAAGTTCATTGGGCTGTTTCCTTGCAAACAATTCTCTCTTATTTCCATTCAAAGCTTGACTCTCAGTGGTAAACAAAAATCAGCAGAGAAGTCATCAGAAGACAACTAAATCATTTGATTTAGTTTGATAAATACTTTGATGGACCTAAAAGTATTCTTCAGAAATACTTGGAAATAAGGGGATGATGGGAAACCAGTCACTTCTGGTAGTATTAGACTCACAAGAATTTTCAATTTGTTGTTGGTCTTCTTCGCTGTATTCATGACACAGCCTTCAGATTAAATGAGCCATTCAGTGTTAGCAAAAGGCTCTTAGCGTCTAATAATTGACAACATTACTTGTTGTCTGCATGTGCTAGATTTACAAACAGGAAATTGCCAAATATATACAAAGGGAAGGTTAGAGCTTTACTATCCAGTTTCATTACAATTTTCTCCTGGTTATATTCAAATGCAAAAATTTTATAACCTGTTGTTTTACTGAATGTTACTTTCTCTTTGGAGTCAAAACACACCAAAGATATTCTGAATAGGACATTTCGTATACGTTTGCGGCAGGCAGTACAATCACACCTCAGATAACGTTGCTTGAAAGTTATACACTTGCTGGTAAAGGTGACACGTAGAGGAAAGCCAAGTCTGCAAGCTGACCATTTCCAAGTGTATTTACCATCTTTGGGGATTATTTTCCCACACCTCATCGTGCATTCTTTGAGTTCTTCATTGATGGTTTGTGGTCCAATTGTCGTTTGGTTTTGTGCTTGCAGCAAAGTCAGCCACTGTTGTTTATAAATGGGTGCCAGCCATTCGGAAGGTATCAGCCGATCTTGTTCAAGGACACTTATGGAGGCCAAGTCACAGAGGATGTGCTGAAACCTCAGCTTTTTAAACACTGGTTGAAATATTAGTCCTTCTTCAGTTTCAAGAAAGCTGATGTCATCAATATGTCCCATTTGGTTGGAAAGCCAGTTGTTGGTATCATCTAAAAGCTGTTTCAAGGTTCCGTCCCAGCATGGATTAAGATAAAGGAACATCCATTTTTTCAGGGTGGTATATACATCGATCTCCTTTTCCATCACTAGTAATTCAGAAGAAGATCCAAGAAGATACATCAACTTCATATCTACTTCCTTGTAAAGTGCTACACTTGGATGTGTCATCAAATTGTAAAGAAGCCATTGAATGCATCTGGTCTTTACAGCTTTTAATCTATAGGCTTCTGCTGCCAAATAATAGGAGCACACATGTCCTATTGATGGTTCTCTTCATGGTCTCCTCACATTGCTGAATTACTCGATTCACATGGAGCAGGCGTGCTGCCGCCAAAACTTGAGGAATTTCCAGAGGTGTTAGTGACAAATCCTCATCTGTGTACAAAGAACAAAACACAACATGCAGCGATCTGGCATCAATATCTTCATTCTTAAGGACCAGCGTAATGACATCTTTGTGAGATTCTCTCCAAGTAACTTTGAGCATGTTAGCAAAGTAGCCCGACTGACATAAAAATACTTTGTGTAAACACCATGTTCTTCCGAAGGCACAGATTTTAATGTCGCTGTCATTCCTGTTCAAAAATAAATTTTCATAACTATAATTAGATGAGATTCTAGCCCTTTTCCTGTAGATGTAGTTGAGAACTTTATGTAGATTTTTTCCCTGGTTTTGAAGTCCATGGATGCCAGAGCTTGGTGGCAAATCGTCTAATCTGCTCAGTTTTCGCTTCAGACTGCCAGACAGGCAACTGGGTCCAGCTGTGGCTTCTTCTGTCTGTGGCTCTACTGGACTGGAATCCCCGCATCTCAAGTACCTTTTGGTTAAAAGCCCCATGGATGAAACTTGTTAGAGCAGAGTCTCTCAGAGGCTCCTTGGTCAAGGCATCGCTACTCTGCCAAGCCTGCCTAGTCTCACTGGCTTTTTCTTCTAAAGCCTCTGACATCACAAAGAAGGCAGGGCATTCTTCATTGTCCACCTGTGCCTGACCTTTGCACAGGCCCCGCCCTTTAAAAGGTTGCAAACACTTTAAAAACTGTGAAGTGCAACCAATCCTGCTTTTCTCTCACTACCCCACCTCTCTGTCTCTCTTCCTTTGCATCTCTGCCCCACTGTTCTCCCCTCTAGCCTCCTCTCCACCACTTCTCCTTTCTTCCCTTATTCCTAACTTCCTTCTTTCCTTTTTTCCATTCTCCTCTTCTTTCTCTCTCCTCACATTCACCTTACCCCACAGTTTCTAAATGGGTCACATTATGGTGCTTAAAATGTCCTCCATCAATTTGAGAACCTCCTTCTTCTACCTTGTGAGCTGAATTTTAAAATTAAGATAAATATTAAAAATTTGATTGAAAAATTCGAAACACATGTGAAAAAGTGTAACTAAAATAAGGACAAATATAAAGAAAGAAAAAGTTAAAAATTTCAAAAAAATTTTCCTAAAAAAAAAAAAAATTGAAAATATACAAGGAAAAATGTATTATCAAGGTGAAGGTGATATAATGAAAATTTCTGATAAAATTGAATATAGGCATGAAAAACTGTTTGATAATCTAGAAGATATTGATGAAAAAACCTAGGGATAACAATTAAAATAAATATAGAAAAATTAGATGACAAAAGAAAAAATATTCTTATGAAATTGAATGTGATTTATGGAAAGTTTCTGAAATAAAAAATTTGAATATGAGCATAGAAAACTCTGCCTAATTATTTTGAAGATATTGTTGAAAAAAAATTCGTGTTAAAATTAAGGATAATTATAAACAAATAAGATGCATAAACATAACATATATAAGGAAGATTTTTTAAAATGATGACAAACACAAAAAAGGTAGGAAAAAAATCTGAAGCTCTTTTGTAAATAATTCCTTGTGAATTTGGAGATTATCAAGGAAAGCATTTCTATAAAATTGAATGCGATTTATGGAATAATTCTGAAAACCTAAATATGTACACGGAAATAATTGTTGGATAATTTTGAACCATTGTTGAAAAAACTAGTGTTAAAATTTATGATAAATATAGTAAAATGCGATGTTAAAATACAATGCATATAAAGAAAATTGAATTAAAATGATGACCAACAAATAAAATAGTAAAGAATTACAATAGTTTTTTAAATAATTACCTAAAAAATATTGAAGATGGATATGGAAAATATTCCTTATGACGTTGAATTTGATTTCAGAAAAATTTCTTATAAATTTAAATAGGTGCACTGAAAAAAGTGTTGGATAACCTTAAATGCACTTCAGAAAAAAAAAACAACTAATGTTAAAAATTAAGATATCTATACTAAAATTAGATAAAGCAATATAACATATAAGAAAAATTTGAGTAAAGTGTTGACAAACACAGAAAAAAATTAGGAAAAAATTCATTCTTAAAAAATAATTTCTAGTAAAATTGCTGATTTACATGGGAATGATTTCCTATGACATTGAACATGATTTAAGGTAAATTTTTGATCAAATTAAATAGGAGCACTTAAAAACATGTTTGATAATTTTATATGCATTACTGAAAAATATTAATGCTAAAAATTCTGATAACTATAAGAAAATAGATAAAATGTATAACATATAAAAGAGAAACTTGAATAAAATGATGACAAAGACAGAAAAAAATTAGGAAAAATTTGAAACTGTTTTATAAGTAATTCTAAGTGGTGAAATTGAAGAATGAAATAGAAAACATTTCTTATTAAATTATGTGTGTTTTAGGGAAATTTTCTAAAAATATAGTATGTATATATATGAGAAAAACTGTTTAATAATTTTGAAGATACTGGATAAAAAGGTAGTGGAAAAAACTATTATAAATATAGGAAAAAATTGATGAAAAAAGATAACGCACATCAGAAAGATATTATTAAAATGATGACAAATACAGAAAATATATACAGGAAAAAATTGAAACTCTTTTTTAAATAATTCCTATAATAATTGAAGATTGACATGGAAAACATTTCTTATGAAATTAAATTTGATTCATGTAAAATTTATGATAAAATTGAATATGTGCACAGAACAAACTGTGATAATTTTGATGACATTGTTGAAAAAAATAGTAATGAAAATTAAGATTAATATAGAAAAATTGATGAAAAACTATGTCACATATAAGGAATTTGATTAAAATGATGACAAACAAAAAATGTAGGAAAAAATTGAAACTTTTTGAAATAATTCTTAGAAAAATTGCAGAATGAATTAGAAAATTGTTATGAAATTGAATGTGATTAAATGATAATTTTTAAAACTGAAAATGTGCAACTAAAAAGCTGTTTGATGATTTTGAAGACACTGCTGAAGAAATCTAATGATGAAAATTATGATAAATATAGAAAAATTGATTAAAAA
>JAJTUV010004410.1:0-16052 GCA_021653895.1 Mastomys natalensis
ATTCAAAACATGTCCAAACTGACCCTTCACATGTAACATCCATTCAGTGTTTTAGCCTTGTAGTAGTTGAATGTAGCTCACTAGTTCACAATGGTTAACTTGTCATGTATCTTTACAGACTGTTTCTGCATTACATTGTACAGTGTTTTCAGTCTAAAATAGCAAGTTCTTGTAGTTCCTATACAAAACAATGGTATAAAAGGCACAAGGAACAAGTGTTTATGCCAAAATCCAAACACTGTCTAAACTGACCTTCACATGTAAATCCATTCAGTTTTAGCCTTGTAGTAGTTGAATTAGCTCCTAGTTCACAATGGCTTGCTTATCATGTACTTACAGACTGTTTCTGCATTAATTGACAGGCATTTCAGTTAAAATGCAATTCTTGTATTCTATACAAAACAATGCTATATGAAAGCCCAATGAACAAGTGTTATGACAAAATTCAAACATGTCTAACTGTCCCTTCACATGTAACATCCATTCAGTGTTTTAGCCTTGTAGTAGTTGAATGTAGCTCACTAGTTCACAATGGCTTGCTTATCATGTATCTTTACAGACTCTTTCTGCATTATTTGTACTGTGGATTTCAGCTTAATGTACAACTATCTTGTATTTTTATACAAAACATTGCTTATCCAAAGCAACAAGGAACAAGTTGTTATGCCAAAATTCACAACATGTCCAACTGACCCTTCACATGTAACATCCATTCATGTTTTTAGCCTGTAGTAGTTGAATGTAGCTCACTAGTTCACAATGGTTAATTGTCATGTATCTTTACAGACTGTTTCTGCATTACATTTTACAGTGTCTTTTCAGTTCTAAAATAGCAAGTTTCTTGTAGTTCCTATACAAAAAATGGTATAAAAGCCCAAGGAACAAGTGTTTATGCAAAATCAAAAACATGTTAAACTGACCTTCAATGTAAGATCCATTCATGTTTTTAGCCTTGTAGTAGTTGATGTAGCTCTCTAGTTCACAATGGCTTGCTTATCATGTACCTTACAGACTTTTCTGCATTACTTTGCCAGGCATTTCATTGAAAATAGCAATTTCTTGTACTTTCTATACAAAACAATGCTATATGAAAAGCCACAATGAACAAGTGTTTATGAAAAAATTCAAACATGTCTAAACTGTCCCTTCACATGTAACATCCATTCAGTGTTTTAGCCTTTAGTAGTTGAATGTAGCTTACTAGTTCACAATGGTTAACTTGTCATGTATCTTTACAGACTGTTTCTGCATTACTTTGCCCAGGGCATTTCAGGTGTATAATTAGCAAATTTCTTGTACTTTCTATACAAAACACTGCTATATGAAAGCCACAATGAACAAGTGTTTATGACAAAATTCAAACATGTCTAAACTGTCCCTTCACATGTAGACATCCATTCAGTGTTTTTAGCCTTGTAGTAGTTGATTGTAGCTCCTAGTTCACAATGGCTTGCTTACATGTACTTTACAGACTCTTTCTGCATTATTTGTACTGTGTTTTCAACTGTAATGTAGCAACTATCTGTTTTTCTATACAAAACAATGCTATATATTCAAAGCAACAAGGAACAAGTTGCTATGCAAAAATTCACACAATATGTCCAAACTGACCTTCCATTAACATCCATTCAGTGTTTTTAGCCTTTATTGTTGAATGTACTCACTAGGTCACAATGGTTAACTTTCATGTATCTTTACAACTTTTCTGCATTATTGTAGTGGTTTTCAGTCTAAAATAAAGTTTTGTAGTTCCTATACAAAACAATGTGTATGAAAGGCCAAGGAACAAGTTTTATGCAAAATCCAAAAACATGTTAAACTGACCCTTAATGTAAATCCATTCAGTGTTTTAGCCTGTAGTAGTTGAATGTAGCTCACTAGGTCACAATGGTTAACTTGTCATGTATCTTTACAGACTGTTTCGCATTACATTGTACAGTGTTTTCAGTCTAAAATAGCAAGTTCTTGTATCCTATACAAAAAAATGGTATATAAAGCCAAGGAACAAGTGTTTATGCCAAAATCCAAACAACATGTTAAACTGACCCTTCACATGTAAGATCCATTATGTTTTTAGCTTGTAGTAGTTGAATGTAGCTCCTAGTTCACAATGGCTTCTTACATGTATCTTACAGACTGTTTCTGCATTACTTTGCCAGGGCATTTCAGGTGATAATAGCAAATTTCTTGTACTTTCTATACAAAACAATGCTATATGAAAAGCCACAATGAACAAGTGTTTATGACAAAATTCAAACATGTCTAACTGTCCCTTCACATGTAACATCCATTCAGTGTTTTTAGCCTTGTAGTAGTTGAATGTAGCTCACTAGTTCACAATGGCTTGCTTATCATGTATCTTTACAGACTCTTTCTGCATTATTTGTACTGTGGATTTCAGCTTAATGTAGCAACTATCTTGTATTTTCTATACAAAACATTGCTATATCCAAAGCAACAAGGAACAAGTTGCTATGCAAAATTCACAACATGTCCAAACTGACCCTTCACATGTAACATCCATTCAGTGTTTTTAGCCTTGTAGTAGTTGAATGTAGCTCACTAGTTCACAATGGTTGACTTGTCATGTATCTTTACAGACTGTTTCTGCATTACATTGTACAGTGCTTTCAGTTCTAAAATAGCAAGTTCTTGTAGTTCCTATACAAAACAATGGTATATGAAAAGCTGCAAGGAACAAGTGTTTATGCCAAAATCCAAAACATGTCTAAACTGCCCTTCACATGTAAGATCCATTCAGTGTTTTTAGCCTTGTAGTAGTTGAATGTAGCTCACTAGTTCACAATGACTTGCTTATCATGTATCTTTACAGACTGTCTTCTGCATTACTTTTTACTGTGTCTTTTCAGCTGTAAATAGCAAGTTTCTTGTATTTCTATATACAAAACATGCTATATAAAAGCCCAAGGAACAAGTGTTATGCCAAAATTCCACAACATGTCTAAACTGACCCTTCACATGTAACATCCATTCAGTGTTTTTAGCCTTGTAGTAGTTGAATGTAGCTCACTAGTTCACAATGGCTTGCTTCATGTATCTTACAGACTTTTCTGCATTACTTGTACTGATTTTCAGTCTAAAATAGTAATTCTTGTATTTCCTATACAAAAAATGCTATATCGAAAGCAAATGAACAAGTGTTATGAAAAATTCAAACATGTCAACAGTGCCCTTCACATGTAACATCCATTCAGTGTTTTTAGCCTTGTAGTAGTTGATGTAGCTCACTAGTTCACAATGGTTAATTGTCATGTATCTTTACAAGACTGTTTCTGCATTACATTGTCAGTGCTTTTCAGTTCTAAAATAGCAAGTTTCTTGTAGTTCCTATACAAACAATGGTATAAAAGCCCAAGGAACAAGTGTTTATGCCAAAATCCAAACACATGTTAAATGACCCTTCATATGTAAGATCCTTCAGTGTTTTTAGCCTTGTAGTAGTTGAATGTAGCTCTCTAGTTCACAATGGCTTGCTTTCATGTATCTATACAGACTGTTTCTGCATTATTTGCCAGGGCATTTCAGTGAAAAATAGCAAATTTCTCGTACTTTCTAACAAAACAATGCTATATGAAAAGCCACAATGAACAGGTGTTTATGACAAAATTCACAACATGTCTAAATGTCCCTTCACATGTAACATCAATTCAGTGTTTTTAGCCTTTTGTAGTTGATGTAGCTCACTAGTTCACAATGGCTTGCTTATCATTTCTTTAGATCTTTCTGCATTACTTTGTACTGTGATTATCAGCTGTAATGTAGCAACATCTTTTTTTTCTATACAACAAGGAACAAGTTGCTATGCCAAAATTCACACATGTCCAAACTGACCCTTCACATGTAACATCCATTCAGTGTTTTTAGCCTGTAGTAGTTGCATGTAGCTCACTAGGTCACAATGGTTAAATTGTCATGTATCTTTACAGACTGTTTCTGCATTACATTGTACAGTGGTTTTCAGCTCTAAAATAGCAAGTTTTGTAGTTCCTATACAAACAATGTGTATAAAAGCAAGAGAACAAGTGTTTATGCCAAAATCAAACACATTCTAAACTGACCTTAATGTAAGATCCATTGAGTGTTTTTAGCTTGTAGTAGTTGAATTTAGTTCCTAGTTCACAATGGTTGCTTTCTTATCTATACAGACTGTTTCTGATTATTTGACCAGGGCATTTCAGTTATAATTGCAATTTCTTGTACTTCTATAAAACAATGCTATATGAAAGCACAATGAAAAGTGTTTATGACAAAATTCAAACATGTCTAACGTCCTTCACATGAACATCCATTCAGTGTTTTTAGCCTTGTGTAGTTGAATGTAGCTCACTAGTTCACAATGGCTTGCTTATCATGTTCTTTCCAGACTCTTCTCATTACTTTGTACTGTGGTTTCAGCTTAATGTAGAACTATCTTGTATTTCTATACAAACATGCATATCCAAAGAACAAGGAAAAGTTGTATGCAAAATTCAACAACATGTCCAAACTGACTTCACATGTAACATCCATTCAGTGTTTTAGCCTTGTAGTAGTTGAATGTAGCTCACTAGTTCACAATGGTTAACTTGTCATGTATCTTTACAGACTGTTTCTGCATTACATTGTACAGTGCTTTTCAGTTCTAAAATAGTAAGTTCTTGTAGTTCCTATACAAAACAATGGTATATGAAAGCCAAGGAACAAGTGTTTATGCAAAATCCAAACACATTTAAACTGACCTTCACATGTAAGATCCATTCAGTGTTTTTAGCCTTGTAGTAGTTGAATGTAGCTCACTAGTTCACAATGGCTTGCTTATCATTATCTTTACAGATGTTTCTGCATTACATTGTACAGTGCTTTTCAGTTCTAAAATAGAAGTTTCTTGTAGTTCCTATAGAAAACAATGGTATATGAAAGCCGCAAGGAACAAGTGTTTATGTCAAAATCCAAACATTTGTGTAAACTGACCCTCATATGTAACATCCATTCAGTGTTTTTAGCTGGTAGTAGTTGAATGTGCTCTCTAGTTCACAATGGCTTCCTTATCATGTATCTATACAGACTGTTTCTGCATTATTTTGCCTAGGGCATTTCAGGTGTATAATGCAAATTTCTTGTACTTTCTATACAAAACAATGCTATATGAAAAGCCACAATGAACAAGTGTTTATGACAAAATTCAAACATGTCTAAACTGTCCCTTCACATGTAACATCCATTCAGAGTTTTTAGCCTTGTAGTAGTTGATTGTAGCTCACTAGTTCACAATGGCTTGCTTATCATGTACTTTCAGAACTTTCTGCATTCTTTGTACTGTGATTTCAGCTTAAGAGCTTATCTTGTTATTTTTATACAAACATGCTAATCCAAAGCAACAAGGAACAAGTTGCTATCAAAATTCAACAACATGTCCAAACTGATCTTCAAATGTAACATCCATTCTAGTGTTTTTAGCCTTGTAGTATATGAAGTGCTTCTGTTCACAATGCTTTTATCATGTCCTTTACACATGTTGCATTACATTTAAGCTGGTGATTTTCAGGTGTATAATAGCAAATTTCTTGTATTTCTATACAAAACAATGCTATATGAAAGCCACAATGAACAAGTTTTATGCAAAATTCAAACATGTCAAATTCCTTCAATGTTAAATCCTTCAGTAGTTGTATTCTAGCCATGTAGTAGTTGATTGTAGTCACTAGTTCACAATGCTTGTTATATGTACTTTACAAATTTTTCTGCATTACATTGTACGTGATTTCAGTCAAGACAGCACAAGTCTATCTTTAATTCTATACAACAATGTATATCAAAGCTACAAGAAACAGTTCTATTCAAAATTCCAAACATGTCCATAACTGATGCATCACATGATTCATTCGTGTTTTAGCTTGTAGTTTTGAAGTAGCTCTCTGTACATTTACTTGCTTATCATGTACTCTTTACAGACTTTTCTGCTTACATACAATGGTTTCAGCTAAATGACAAGTTTTTGTATTTCAACAAAGCAACTGATATCAAAAGCAACATGAACGTGTTTATGAAAATTAACATGTCTAACTGTCCCTTCACATGTAACATCCTTCGTGTTTTAGCTTGTAGTAGTTGAATGTAGCTCACTAGTTCACAATGCTTGTATCATGTATCTTTACAGATTTCTGCATTACTTTACTGGTTTAGCTTAATTCAACTTCTTGTATTTCTATACAACAAGTATTACAAAGCACAAGGAAAAGTGTATGCCAAAATTCAAACATGTCCATACTGACCCTTCACATGTAAATCCATTGGTGTTTTTAGCCTTGTAGTAGTTGAATGTAGCTCACTAGGTCACAATGTTTAACTTGTCATGTATCTTTACAGACTGTTACTGCATTACATTGTACAGTGCTTTTCAGCTCTAAAATAGCAATTCTTGTAGTTCCTATACGAAACAATGGTTATAAAAGCAGAGGAACAAGTGTTTATGCCAAAATTCAACAACTGTCTAAATGACCCTTCAATGTAAGATCCATTGAGTTTTTTAGCTTTGTAGTAGTTGAATTTAGTTCCTAGTTCACAATGGCTTGCTTTCATGTATCTTTACAGACTGTTTCTGTATTATTGTACAGGGCATTTCAGTGTAAATTGCAAATTTCTTGTATTTCTATACAAAACAATGTATATGAAAAGCCAAGAACAAGTGTTTATGCAAATACAACTGTCTATCTGCCCTTCACATGTAAATCCTTTCAGTGTTTTAGCCTTGTAGTAGTTGAATGTAGCTCACTAGTTCACAATGGCTTGCTTTCATGTTCTTTCCAGACTCTTTCTGCATTACTTGTACGTGTTTCAGCTTAAATAGCAACTATTGTATTTCTATACAAAACATTGTATAAAAGCAAAGGAACAAGTGTTATGCAAATTCAACAAAGTCAAACTGATTTCACATGTAATCCATCAGTGTTTTTCCTTAGTAGTTGAATAAGCTCATAGTTCACAATGCTGCTTTCATGTATTTTAGACTGTTTCTGAATATGTACAGTGTTCAGTCTAAAACCAACTTTATCTATACAAAACAATGGTATATAAAAGCCAAGGAACAAGTGTTATGCCAAAATCCAACAACATGTCAACTGACCCTTCACATGTAAGATCCATTAGTGTTTTTACCTTGTAGTAGTTGAATGTAGCTCACTAGTTCACAATGGTTGTTGTCATGTATCTTTACAGATGTTCTGATTACATTGTACAGTGCTTTTCAGTCTAAATAAATTTCTTGTAGTTCCTATACAAAACAATGGTAATAAAGGCCAAGGAACAAGTGTTTATGCAAATCCAAACAACATGTTAACTGACCTTTAAGTAAATCCTTCAGTGTTTTAGCCTTGTAGTAGTTGAATGTAGCTCACTAGTTCACAATGGCTTGCTTTCATGTATCTTACGACTGTTTCTGATTATTGCAGTGCTTTCAGTTAAAATGCAAATTTCTGTATTTCTAACAAAACAATGTATATAAAGCCCAAGGAACAAGTGTTATGCAAAATCACACATTCTAACTGCCTTCAATGTAAATCCATTCAGTGTTTTACCTTGTAGTAGTTGATGTAGCTCACTAGTTCACAATGGCTTCTGTCATGTCTTTACAGATGTTTCTGAATTACATGTACAGTGTTTTCAGCTCTAAAATGAATTCTTGTAGTTCTATACAAAACATGGTTATAAAAGCGAGGAACAAGTGTTATGCCAAATCCAACAACATGTCTAACTGACCTTCAATGTAAGATCCATTCATGTTTTACTTGTAGTAGTTGAATGTAGCTCACTAGTTCATTGCTTGTTCATGTATCTTTACAGATGTTTCTGAATTACATGGACAGTGCTTTTCACTCTAAAATAGCAAATTTCTTGTAGTTCCTATACAAAACAATGGTAATGAAAAGCTGCAAGGAACAAGTTTATGCCAAATCAAACAAATGTCTAAACTGACCCTTCAGATGTAAGATCCATTCTGTTTTACCCTTGTAGTAGTTGAATGTAGTCACTAGAATGGCTTGCTGTTGTTTTAATGTTTCTGAATTAAGGTAATGCTTCAGCTCTAATATCAAATTTTTTTTCTTACAAACAATGGATATGAAAAGCAAGAAAAGTTTTATGCCAAGTCCAAACACTAACTGACCTTTACTGTAAAATCTTTCAGTGTTTTTAGCTTGGTTGAATGAGCTATGTTCACAATGTTCTTTCATTATCTTCAGAGTGAATTATGGCATGCTTTTCACCTAAAATGCAATTTCTTGTGTTCTAACAACAAGGTAATAAAGCCGAAGGAAGTGTTTATGCAAATCAAACACATGTCTAAACTGCTTCGATGTAAATCATTCAGTGTTTACCTTGAGAGTGAATGTAGTCACTAGTTCACAATGGCTTGCTTGTCATGTATCTTTACAGACTTTTCTGAATTACATGGTACAGTGCTTTCAGCTCTAAAATGCAAATTTCTTGTAGTTCCTATACAAACAATGGTATATGAAAACTGAAGGAACAAGTGTTTATGCCAAATCCAAACAACATGTCTAAACTGACCTTCAGATGTAAATCCATTCATGTTTTTACCCCTTGTAGTAGTTGAATGTAGCTCACTAGTTCACAATGGCTTGCTTGTCATGTATCTTTACAGACTGTTTCTGAATTACATGGTACAGTGCTTTTCAGCTCTATAAATCAAATTTCTTGTATTCCTATACAAAACAATGGTATATGAAAAGCTGAAGGAACAAGTGTTTATGCCAAATCCAAACAACTGTCTAACTGACCCTTTACATGTAAAATCTTTCAGTGTTTTTAGCCTTGTAGTAGTTGAATGTAGCTCACTAGTTCACAATGGCTTGCTTGTCATGTATCTTTACAGACGTTTTGAATTATGACGTGCTTTTCACTCTAAATGCAAATTCTTGTGTTCCTTACAAAACAATGGTATTAAAAGCAGGAACAAGTGTTTATGCCAAATCCAAACAACAGTCTAAACTGCTTCAGATGTAAGATCCATTCAGTGTTTTACCTTGTAGAGTTGAATGTAGCTCACTAGTTCACAATGGCTTGCTTGTCATGTATCTTTACAGATTGTTTCTGAATTACATGGTATACAGTGCTTTTCAGCTCTATAAATTCAAATTTCTTGTATTCCTATAAAAACAATGGTATATGAAAAGCCTGCAAGGAACAAGTGTTTATGCCAAAGTCCAAACAACATGTCTAAACTGACCCTTCACATGTAAATCCATTCAGTGTTTTTACCTTGTAGTAGTTGAATGATAGCTCACTAGTTCACAATGGCTTGCTTGTCATGTATCTTTACAGACTGTTTTGAATTACATGGCACAGTGCTTTTCACTCTAAAATAGCAAATTTCTTGTAGTTCCTATACAAAACAATGGTATATGAAAAGCCTGAAGGAACAAGTGTTTATGCCAAAATCCAAACAACATGTCTAAACTGACCTTCAGATGTAAGATCCATTCATGTTTTTACCTTGTAGTAGTTGAATTAGCTCACTAGTTCACAATGGCTTGCTTGTCATGTATCTTTACAGACTGTTTCTGAATTACATGGTACAGTGCTTTTCAGCTCTAAAATGGCAAATTTCTTGTAGTTCCTATACAAAACAATGGTATATGAAAAGCCTGAAGGAACAAGTGTTTATGCCAAAATCCAAACAACATGTCTAAACTGACACTTCAGATGTAAGATCCATTCAGTGTTTTTACCCTTGTAGTAGTTGAATGTAGCTCATAGTTCACAATGGCTTGCTTGTCATGTATCTTTACAGACTGTTTCTGAATTACATGTACAGTGCTTTAGCTCTAAAATGCAAATTCTTGTAGTTCCTACAAACAATGGTTATGAAATAGCTAGGAACAAGTTTTATCCAATCCAAACATGTCTAACTGACTTCATGTAAGATCCATTCATTTTTTACCTTGTAGTAGTTGAATGTAGCTCATAGTTCACAATGCTTGTTGTCATGTATCTTTACAGACTGTTTCTGAATTACATGGTAACAGTGCTTTTCAGCTCTAAAATGCAAATTTCTTGTAGTTCTATACAAAACAATGGTATATGAAAAGCCTGAAGGAACAAGTGTTTATGCCAAAATCCAAAACAACATGTCTAAACTGACCCTTCACATGTAAGATCCATTCAGTGTTTTTACCTTGTAGTAGTTGAATATAGCTCACTAGTTCACAATGGCTTGCTTGTCATGTAACTTTACTAGACTGTTTCTGAATTACATGGTACAGTGCTTTTCAGCTCTAAAATAGGCAAATTTCTTGTAGTTCCTATACAAAACAATGGTTTATATGAAAAGGCAGCTAGGAACAAGTTTTATGCCAAATCAAACAAATGTCTAAACTGACCTTCAGATGTAAGATCCATTCAGTTTTTTACCTTGTAGTAGTTGAATGTAGCTCACTAGTTCACAATGGCTTGCTTGTCATGTATCTTTACAACTGTTTCTGAATTACATGGTACAGTGCTTTTCAGCTCTAAAAATGCAAATTTCTTGTAGTTCTATACACAAACAATGGTATATGAAAAGCCTGAAGGAACAAGTGTTTATGCCAAAATCCAAAAAAACATGTCTAAACTGAACTTCAGATGTAAGATCCATTCAGTGTTTTTACCCTTGTAGTAGTTGAATGTAGCTCACTAGTTCACAATGGCTTGCTTGTCATGTACTTTACAGACTGTTTCTGAATTACATGGTACAGTGCTTTTCAGCTCTAAAATGCAAATTTCTTGTAGTTCCTTATAAAACAATGGTTATATAAAAAGCTGAAGGAACAAGTGTTTTATGCCAAATCCAAACAACATGTCTAAAACTGACCCTTCAATGTAAGATCCATTCAGTGTTTTTACCTTGTAGTAGTTGAATGTAGCTCACTAGTTCACAATGGCTTGCTTGTCATGTACTTTTACTGAATTGTTCTGAATTACATGGTACAGTGCTTTTCAGCTCTAAAATGAGTCAAATTTCTTGTAGTTCCTATACAAAACAATGGTATATGAAAAGCTGAAGGAACAAGTGTTTATGCCAAATCCAAACAACATGTCTAAATGACCCTTCACATGTAAATCCTTTCAGTGTTTTTACCCTTGTAGTAGTGAATGTAGCTCACTAGTTCACAATGGCTTGCTTGTCATGTATCTTTACAGACTGTTTCTGAATTACATGGTACAGTGCTTTTCAGCTCTAAAATAGGCAAATTTCTTGTAGTTCCCTATACAAAACAATGGTATATGAAAAGGCTGAAGGAACAAGTGTTTATCCAAATCCAAACATTGTCTAAAATGACCCTTCACATGTAAGATCCATTCAGTGTTTTTACCCTTGTAGTAGTTGAATGTAGCTCATAGTTCACAATGGCTTGCTTGTCATGTATCTTTACTGATTGTTTCTGAATTACATGGTAAGTGCTTTTCAGCTATAAAATCAAATTTCTTCCAGTTCCTATACAAAACAATGGTATATGAAAAGCGCATAGGAACAAGTGTTTATTGCCAAAGTCCAAACAACTGTCTAAACTGACCCTTCAGATGTAAAATCTTTCATGTTTTTAGCCTTGTAGTAGTTGAATGTAGCTCACTTAGTTCACAATGGCTTGCTTGTCATGTTATCTTTTCAGACATGTTTCTGAATTACATGGTACAGTGCTTTTCAGCTCTAAAATGCAAATTTCTTGTAGATCCTATACAAAACAATGGTATATGAAAAGCCGCAAGGAACAAGTGTTTTATGCCAAAATCCAAACAACATGTCTAAACTGACCTTCAATGTAAGATCCATTCAGTGTTTTTACCTTGTAGTAGTTGAATGTAGCTCACTAGTTCACAATGTCTTGCTTGTCATGTATCTTTACGACTGTTTCTGAATTACATGGTACAGTGCTTTTCAGCTCTAAAATGCAAATTTCTTGTAGTTCCTATACAAAACAATGGTATATGAAAAGCTAAGGAACAAGTGTTTATGCCAAATCCAAACAAATGTCAACTGACCCTTCAATGTAAGATCCATTCATTTTTTAACCTTGTAGTAGTTGAATGTAGCTCACTAGTTCACAATGCTTGCTTGTCATTTATCTTTACGACTGTTTCTGAATTACATGGTACAGTGCTTTCAGCTCTAAAATGCAAATTTCTTGTAGTTCCTATACAAAACAATGTTATGAAAAGTGCTAGGAACAAGTGTTTATCAAATCCAAACAAATGTCTAAACTGACCTTCACATGTAAGATCCATTCATTATTTTTAACCTTGTAGTAGTTGAATGTAGCTCACTATTCACAATGGCTTGCTTGTCATGTATCTTTACGATTGTTTCTGAATTACATGTAAGTGCTTTTCAGTCTATAATTCAAATTTCTTCAGTTCTGTACAAAAACAATGGTATATGAAAAGCTGCAAGAACAAGTCTTTATGCCAAAGTCCAACAACCCTCTCAACTGACCCTTACATGTAAAATACTTTCAGTGTTTTTAGCCTTGTAGTAGTTGAATTAGCTCATATTCACAATGGCTTGTTGTCATGTATCTTTACAGACGTTTCTGAATTACATGGTACAGTGCTTTTCACTCTAAATGGCAAATTTCTTGTAGTTCCTTTACAAAACAATGGTATATAAAAAGCCCAAGGAACAAGTGTTTATCCAAATCCAAAACATTCTAAACTGACCCATTCAATGTAAGATCCATTCAGTGTTTTTACCTTGTAGTATGTTGAATTCAATCACTATTCAAAGTCTTCTTGTCATATATCTTTACAGACTGTTTCTGAATACAATGGTTACAGTTGCTTTTCAGCTCTAATAATGAAATTTCTTGTTTCCTTAAAATGTTATAAAAGTTCAAGGCAGTTTATGAATTTACAAATGTTATTAATGACTGCTTTCAATTAAATGATATTTTTTACCTTAAAATGATATGAAAGCCTAGAACAATGTGCCTATCATAATTGTCTAAACTATTCAATGTAGATCATTCTTTTTTACCTTTATGAATTTTAGTCCTTACACAATGTTGGTATATGAATTTCGAATTACAAGTTACAGGCTTTTCCCAAATCAAATTCTGTATTCTATCAAAACAATGTAAAATACTACAGTGTTTTTTACCAATCAAATTGTTAAAGCTCACATTCAAATCGTCTTGTTTTTTACTTTTTAGAGTTCTTATTACATGTACATTGCTTTTGCTCTAAATCAATTTCTTGTATCTATCAACATGGTATAGTAAAAAGCATGGAACAAGTGTTTACCAATCAAAAAACATGCAAATACCCAATAAAATCTTCATGATTTTTACCCTGTAGTTTGAATTAGCTCATTTAGTTTCTACAATGGCTTGCTTGTCATGTATCTTTATGATGTTTCTGAATTACATGGTACGTGCTTTTACTCTAAAATGCAAATTCTTGTATCATAAAAATGAATGAAAGTAGAAAGTCCAAAAGCCTAACTGACTTATGTAAATCATTTCAAGTTTTTAGCTTGTAGTAGTTGAAGTAGCTCACAGTTCACATGGCTTGCTGTCAGTTATTTTACGATGTTTCAATTACATGTACGTGCTTTTCAGCTCTAAATGCAATTTCTTGTAGTTCCTTAAAAACAATGGTATAGAAGCCAAGGAACAAGTGTTTATGCCAATCAAACATGTTAAACTGACCTTCAATGTAAGATCCTTCAGTGTTTTACCTTGTAGTTTAATTTAGACTACAATTCTAATGGTTCTTGTCAGTACATCTTTATGAAATGTTCTAGAATTCGATTAGCCAGTGCTTTTCACTCTAAATTAAATTTCTTGTAGTCCTATCAAACAATGGTATATAAAAGCTAGGAAGTGTTTATGCAAATCCAACATGTCTAATGACTTCAGATGTAAATTTCAGTGTTTACCTTGTAGAGTAATGTACTCAATTCACATGGCTTGCTTGTCATGTATTTCGACTGTTTCTGATTATGTACAGTGCTTTTCATCTAATTGTAATTCTTGTGTTCCTATACAAAACAATGGTATAAAAGGAAGGAACAGTGTTATCCAAATCCAAACATGTCTAAACTGACATTCAATGTAAATCCTTTCAGTGTTTTTAGCCTTGTAGTAGTTGAATGTAGCTCCTAGTTCACAATGGCTTCTTGTCATGTATCTTACAGACTGTTCTGAATTACATGGTACAGTGCTTTTCAGCTCTAAAATAGCAAATTTCTTGTAGTTCCTATCAAAACAATGGTATATGAAAAGCTAAGAACAAGTGTTTATGCCAAATCCAAACAATATGTCTAAACTGACCTTCAGCATGTAGATCATTCAGTGTTTTTTACCTTGTAGTAGTTGAATGTAGCTCTATAGTTCAAATGGCTTGCTTGTCTAGTACTTACAGATGTTTATGAAATTACATGGACAGTGCTTTTCAGCTCTAAATAGCAAATTAATCTTCAGTTCCTATACAAACAATGGTATATAAAAGCACTAAGGAACAAGTGTTTATGCCAATCCAAAACATGTCTAACTACCCTTCATGTAAATCCATTCAGTGTTTACCTTGTAGTTGAAAATGTCAATTCAAATGAGTTGCTTTCATGTATACTTAACGAAGTATCGAATGTTACATTCAAACACATGTTTTCCTCAAATGAAATTCTTTCAGTCTATAAAAACATATTGTAAGAGTTGAAGTATTTATCACAAACTTACTGTCTAAACTGACCCTTCAGATGTAGATCCTTCATGTTTTTACCTGTAGTTTGATTATTATTCACAATGGCTTGTTGTCATGTACTTTAACAATGTTTCTGATTAATGGTACAGTGCTTTCAGCTCTAAAATGAAATTTTTAGTTCCTATACAAAACAATGTATAAAATGAAGGAACAATGTATTTAGCCAATTCAACTTTAACCTTGTAATATGACCTCACATTCACATGTGTAAGATCCATTCAGTGTTTTTACCTTGTAGTATTGAATGTAGCTCACTAGTTCACAATGGCTTGTCATTATCTTTACGATGTTTCTGAATTACATGGTACAGTGCTTTTCGCTCTAAAATGGCAAATTTCTTGTAGTTCTTTACAAACAATGGTATATAAAAAGCCACAAGGAACAAGTGTTTATGCCAAAGTCCAAACAACATGTCTAAACTGACCTTCAGATGTAAGATCCATTCAGTGTTTTACCTTGTAGTAGTTGAATGTAGCTCACTAGTTCACAATGGCTTGCTTGTCATGTATCTTTACAGACTGTTTTGAATTACATGGTACAGTGCTTTTCAGCTCTATAATATCAAATTTCTTGTAGTTCCTATACAAAACAATGGTATATGAAAAGCTGAAGGAACAAGTTTTTATGCCAAAGTCCAAACAACATTCTAACTGACCTTTCACATGTAAATTTCAGTGTTTTTAGCCTTGTAGTAGTTGAATGTAGCTCACTAGTTCACAATGGCTTGCTTGTCATGTATCTTTACAGACTGTTTCTGAATTACATGGTACAGTGCTTTTCAGCTCTAAAATGCAAATTCTTGTAGTTCCTATACAAAACATGGTATATAAAGCCAAGGAACAAGTGTTTATGCCAAATCCAAAAACATGTCTAACTGACCTTCAATGTAAGATCCATTCAGTGTTTTTACCTTGTAGTGTTGAATGTAGCTCACTAGTTCACAATGGCTTGCTTGTCAGTATTTTACAGACTGTTTCTGAATTACATGGTACAGTGCTTTTCAGCTTAAATGCAATTTCTTGTAGTTCCTATAAAAACAATGGTATATGAAAGCCGAAGGAACAAGTGTTTATGCCAAAATCCAAACAACATCTAAAACCTTCAATGTAAATCCATTAGGTTTACCTTGTGAGTTGAATTGTCTAGTTACAATGCTTGCTTCATAATTACGATGTTTCTGATTAATGTACGTGCTTCACTAATGAATTCTTGGTTCCTACAAAGAGGTTATGAAAAGCAGGTAAGTTGTATCAATCCAAACATATGTTAACTGACTCCATGTAAGATCCATTCATTTT
>JAJTUV010004411.1:0-20747 GCA_021653895.1 Mastomys natalensis
AATGAATGACTTCTAGTAAGAATCCCAAAAGACTCTCTATTTCTATCAGTATTCTGGTCTTCTGAACTCGAAGCAGAATTTTCAATTATGTTTAGAATACAAAATTTTAAACAATTTGAGGTGGTTTTTCAAAGGTTCTTTTGAACCACATGATCAGATACAGTTGCAACATTCCTACTTCTCTGTATTGTTTTCTTTCCTTGTTAGTAAAGACACACACTCATACATCCCAACCTCAACCCTACCCGTACCCATGGTACATTGCTGAACAACTTAAAAGGAGGGAAGCTTGATTTTGTCTCTTGATATCAAGCTTCTAGTCCATGGCGCAGTTGCTTCCATTGATTATAGGACGCATGAAATAAAAACTTCATAGAGACAAGACTATATCACAAAGGATTCTTTCTTTTTGGTGAAAGATAAATGAATTTATTCAAAAATACATTGAGAAGATATAATACTCAGATACAAGAATATTTGTAACATATATTACATATAATGTTAATATATGTTGCATATTACATGTGAATATTAAAACACCATATAATACATTTTATAAATGGCTTACACACACACACTCATATTTATTATAAATAGAAAACAATTATTGGGGTGTTTAATTAACTTCATAAAGAAAAATTCATAAGAAAACATTACAATTACGTTTACTTATGGTCTACAACATTGCATCATCAATGCCACTCATTTTTTCATGATACTAAGAGGGCTTTTTTTTTTTTTTTTTTGTGATAGTGTGGAGAGATATGTCTCGAAGTTTTAATTGAAAAAAAGGATGAAACACTTCTCAAATTTGTATGTCATTCTTTGCACTTCTTGTCAGAAAGGACAAGAGGAAAGTTGCCAGGATCTTAATGTCTCCTTTAAAGGCAAGGATTTCATTATTTATTTCCACCTATTAGGTCTCACCTCCTAGAGAATTTACCAACTATCAAGAGAGTGACAATCTTTTAAAAAATATATTAGCCATTGGGGGGATATTTCACATTCAACATTTACAGAAACATAGTCAAAAATAAGTACACAAGGCAAGCTCTTTTCTTTCTGCAAGAGCCTGAAGTTTTGATTCCCCACTTAGAGTTACTGAGACAGGCAAGATTGCTGAATTAGCAAAGAAAACCTATCCAAAATATAGACTCAGTGAGGTAAAAACACTTTGTTACCAGTGTCAAGATTTCTCTACTTAATTCAGATGTTGACTCAAGCATGGAGACCAAACAGGGGAAAAAGCAGGAATGGCCAATTGAATTCCTATGAAGCTGGAATCTCATTTTCTGCCCTATGGTCAATGATAGGAGCTCAGACTAAAAGTCCTAATCATTACATGGACTGAGGAGCCTCCTTGCTGTCACTAACTTAATTATCTTGATATGCCCAGAGACACAAAGCTGATATGAGAGAAAGTACAAACTAAATGTATGTCTAAACTGAAGTACTCTTAGAAGAGTATTAGAAGCTCGTAGATATGAGATTTGCCTTTTTCACACACACACACAGAGTGTCAGGAAGACCCATGTAAGGGATGTAAATATATCACACAAACAACCCAGAAATGAATATATATATAATATATATATATATATATATATATATATATATATATATATATATTCAAAACATTTTTTCAACATCTAACATCTAAGAGATAGATAGAGATACCTAGAGATCAGACATGTAAACAGATAACTCCTGGCATGTGACACTAGGAGTCTCGAGTTAACAGATAGCAGAACAAATGACAGAACAAATTCTCTAAAAATCAAAATCATTTAAAATCACAGCACACAAAGAAAGGCTAAGACAAGGAAGGAGTCTATCTTCTAAATTAAAAATCCAAATACAGGGCAGATGTCTTATGGTTTTCATTATTGGGAGTAGACACTGTGACCAAGGCAAATCTTACAAAGGACAACATTTAATTGGGGCTGCCTTATAGATTCAAAGATTCTATCCATTATCATCATGACAGGAAGCATGTCAGTGTCCAGGCAGACATAGTACTGGAGAAGAAACAGAGCTCTACATCTTGATCCCAAGACAGGCAGGAGAATAACTCTTCTAAGATGCGTGGTCTTTGAGCATTAGGAGCCCTCAAAACCAGCCTACACAGTGACATATTGAACAAGGCCACATCCTTTAATAATGCTACTTCCCATGGACCAAGCATATATAAACCACTACAACAAAGGACACTAGTTTGATTCTCAAAACCCACAATATGGCCTACCATATTCTATAATTCTCAGACCTCTGCAGCCATAAGACATTCATGTCATGAACATACATATATACATATAAAAACATACATATAAATAATGTAAACATAAATCTTTCTTTGTCCTTCAAATATGACTTACAGTTATCTAGCATGACAACAGAAGCACTATAATAAAAATAGAAATCACTACTCACACTAAGAAAGCATATAATCCAAACTAGAATGAGAAAAAGCAATCAACTGATAACAATGGAGATTTTAGAGCAAAGAAAATGGCTATAGATAAAAATATGCATAAATCCATCAGTCTCAGTAAAAATCAAGATCTTAGATATATAAACAGCACAAAAAATGTGTTTAAGAAAATGAAAAGAAAAATTGATAATCTAAAAGCAAAAGGAGACAGTAATTTAATTGGGCTGAAAAAAAAAAAAAGAACACACACAAACTCACACACTCCAAACCTTGTTAGCAAATTTATAGAGGGCTATAACAAAAAAAATAACTGCTAAATCTCAGCATCAAGAAATAATGTCTAATTAATTTAGAAAACAGAAATTCTATCTATTAAAAAGAGAATAATTTTTTTAAAAACACTTGGAACATTAATTAACACAGATATGATTCATGCAGACTATAATATATCTCAAAAACCTAACATATTAAAACCATACTATCTGTGTCATCTGTACATTATAGAATAAAGTTAAGTCTATAATACAGGGACAATAAGTCATTATATAGCCATTTTATAAATTAAACATTGAAGGACAACATGACTAAGCAAATAAAGAAAAATATTTGTAATAACACATACCATAACACATACCAGTGATGTAAAAAATAAGACTTAAAGCCATAAAAACAAAATAAAATAATTAAAACAATTAAAGAAAAAGTATCAAATATTTAGGATGAGGATATGCTAAAGGGAAACATTACAACCTGAAATTACAAGTGAAGAGTGTTTTCAAGTAGTGGTCCTATATTCTATCTCACAAAGAACAAAATGTACCTACAGTAAATTAAAGGAAAAGAAACAATGAAGAGAAAAATAAAATTGAATATAGAATATTAGAGAATATCAATGATATGACATATATGCTTCTTTAAAAGAACAACACATAAAGTTCTATAAAGACTAACAAAAACAAAACAAAGCAAATCAACAACAACAACCTACCATGGTGGCTCACAACTCTTTTTTAAAATGTATTTATTTATTTTAAACTCCAAATTTTATTCCTTTCACAGTCTACCCTCTGACTGTTCAACATCTCATGCCTCACTCAATACCAGATCAGATACCCCTCTTTCCTTCCCCCCTCATCCATTGGTCCCTCCCTGCTCCCTCCTTCCCTCCCCTTTTGTGATTTCTTTCTTCTCCCTCCCAAGTAGGACTGAGGCGTCCTCACTTGGGCCCTTCATCTTGTTGACCTTTCTGAGTTCTCTGGACAGTACCTTGGGTATTCTGTACTTTTTTATTGGCTAATACCCACTAATTAGTGAGTACATAACATGCATGTCCTTTTGGGTCTGAGTTACCTCATTCAGGATAATATTTTCTAGTTCCATCTATTTGCCTGCAAAACTCAGGGTGTCCTTATTCTTAATAGCTGAGTAGAATTACATTGTGTAAATGAACCACATTTTCTGTATCCATTCTTTGTCATGGGATATCTGGGTTGTTTCCAGCTTCTGGTTATCACAAACAGGGTCACTATGAACATAGTGGAACACATGCCTCTGTGGCATGGTGGGGCATCTTTTGGGTATATGCCCAAGAGTGGTATTGCTGGGTCTTCAGATAGATCTATTTCCAATTTTCTGAGGAACCTCCAGATTGATTTCCTGAGTGGTTGTAACAGTTTGCAATCCCACCAGCAATAGAAGAGTATGCATCTTTCTCCACATCCTCTCCAACATGTGCTGTCACCTGAGGTTTTGTTTGATCTTAGCCATTCTGATTGGTGAAAGATGGAATCTCAGGGTCATTTTGATTTGCTTTTCTCTGATCACTAAGGAATTTGAACATTTCTTTAGGTACTTCTCAGCCATTCGAGATTTCTCTGTTGTGAATTCTTGGTTGAGTTCTACACCCCATTTTTGATTGGGTAGTTTGGGGTTTTGATGGTTAGCTTCTTGAGTTAGCTTCTTCTTCATGTATTTTGGATGTGGAATTAGTGAAGATTTTTCCCCAATCTGTAGTTGCTAAATTGTCTTATTGGCTATGTCTTTTGCCTTACAACTCTTACTCTAGGTTTTGTGAGATTAAAGTATTGTTTTGATGGAGGACAGTCTAGGCTACAATGGGAATCCAGGCTCAAAACAAATAAATGAACAATCAGAAATCACAAAATAAGACAAGAACATAGAGAAATCATGAATATCTAGGATAAATAGAATGTTTCACTACAAAGCCTAATGCCACTAAAATGATAAGATAGTATTATGATCAACTTTATATTTAGCTATTATATTTATATGTTGATTTGAATATGCTTAGTCCATGGGAAATAACACTATTAGGGAAGCATGGCCTGGCTAGAAGAGGTGTAACCTTGTTGGGGAAAGTATGTCACTATCTAGACCTGCTTTGAGTTCTCCTATTGTTCAAGTTCTGGAATGTAGAAGAGTGAGTCTTCCTGGCTGACTTTGGATCAAGATGCAGAACTCTCCTTCTCCAGTACCATGCCTGTCTGGATACTGTCATGCTTCCCACAAAGATGATAATGGATTGAAAGTCTGAGACTGTATACCAGCCCCAATTAAATCTTATCTTTTATAAGATCTGCCTTGGCCATGATGTGTCTTTATAGCAATGAAATCCTAACTAAGAAAATCTGATAACTTAAGTGTCCTACTTCCTTAGTCATGAATACCAAAAATTATCTACATGGAAATAAATGATCAGAATAGAAACTTCATCATAAAATAAGTTGAGTTTATATTTTAAAGTCTCCGCTAGAAGTAATTTCTAGGCCCATATTATTTTAGTGAAATATCTTAGCAAATTTATGTAAATTTATATTATTTAAAAAATTTCCACAGAAAACGGAACACTTTCCTACTTACTCTATAATCCAGTATTAATTTAATAGCTAATTCTAACAAAGGTATATTTTAAAAGAAAAATATAAATTAATATTAAATTGTTTGTATCAATGCATACTTGCGTATATAATATCATAAGGACTGGAGAGATTTAGCCATTGAAGATTTGTTAGTCCTGCAGAAAATGCTACACAGTGGCTCACAATAGCCTGCAATGCCAGTTCCAGGGGATTTGATATCTTCTCCTGGCCTCTGCAGATACTATGGAGGCATGTAATTAACATACATGCATGCAGACAAAACACTCATGTTGGAGGTTCATCTTACATACTGTGTTTTCAGACGCTAACTTCTGTTCCCAGAGATCTGGCTACAGTCCAGACATTAGCATTGTCAGAATTATTGAATCATCTCCTGTATCAGTGTTGTGTAAAGTATGCTTCTCAATTATCTCCGATTGTTAATAAAGAAATGATCAATCCAGTGGCTGGGAAGAAGAAGGCAGGACTTTCGATGTCATGGAGAGAGGAAGGAAGAAGAAAGGTGGTAATGAGAAAGAGAGTCCAGGAGGAGTTATGATAGGCGATCGCCAAGATAGTCATCATGAGGATACACATGGAGCAAAGCAAGTCAGGGCAAGACTCAGACTGTAAGTAACACAGAGTCTGTGGGTGGAAAGTAGATAACATAGAGAGTTAGAATAAATGAATATATGTCCAGCTTAGTCTTGCTGCTTGTTAATAATACCAGGTCTCTGTGTCTTTTTTCCAGGAGCTAAAACAGGTTAGAGCATGCATAGAAAAACTTGCAGTTATTTGAAAACAAAATGGAGCATAGAAAAGCCCCAGACAATCATTATGATTACATACACATTCACTTAAAAAAAATAAATAACATTTGTATAACAGAAGATACTAATGATTGCACATAGATACTTAATTGAGTACTAGTAAAATTATAGAAATCTGAATAAGATTGACACTTTATGTCAATATCTTGATAATGATATTGCACAAATACATAAAATATCAATTTGGAAAAATATCAGAGTATATAAAGAAATTCTGTATAATGTGTTTTAAAAACTACACATAAAATTTTAGAAAAATGTATGCCAAAATATCTATGAAATTATGAGTTACAGAAAAAAATATTAGATTAAGGAGGCAAATCATTAAATTGTATGGTTTGAGAATTTTAAGAAAATCCCCTTGGGTAAATATTTTGTTTTATTGGTGAGAAATCAGAAACCCATATAAACACTTTCCATGGTTATAATGAAGGTTGGTGACAGAGTCAGAAAAACTGCACTTCCTGTTCCTACCAAGTATGTGCTTGGGCCTTCTACAATTCACTCCATATCACTTAGCTTACTTCCTTATCTACGAAGGGCAATAGAATCATCCCAGGCAGCCTTACAAGAATCCCTGTAAGGAACAAGAAGATAAACTGTATGAGAAAGTATTTTTAGAACTATGAAATTATAATTGCTCCACAACTATGAAATTCAATTATAATTATGGCAGTGATTTAAAAAGATAAAGCCATAGAAATAAGAGTAATTGCAATAAGGGGGATATTTAGAGAAGATTTTTCAGGGGAAAGCTTCCCCATTTTATTTCAAAGCTGTGTAAAATTTTATTCATTATTGGTTTGAAAGAGGTATATTTAAAATGTATTGCTTTTTTATTTATTCACTTAGTCCATAATAAACTAATTATTTTTGTTTTATTGAAATCCATATTATTTGATTTCATAAAATATTGTATATTTTAAACAAAACAGTGAAAGTATCTTTTTCAAATATAGTGTTAGTGTCTATTCTGTTCCACTCTAAGAAATATGCTTATGTTTTACAGCCAATTACTGCTAAATTATATTCCTAAAATATGTTTTTTCACAAGATATGAATAGTCAAGTTTTTGAAAAATTCAGAAGTAAAACGAATGGTTAAATTAACCTATTTTCTTTGGATTTAATCTATAAAATCACCAACTTGTATATATAGGAGGTGAAATTTTAAGTAAAATACTTACCTCCTTTTTTTCTAAATACAAGCCATGAGGCAAATGTAATAATTTTCTAGTGACTTATTAAGACAGTAGATCGCTCTCTTTGTTCCTATTTTCTAAATTAAATGATCCATAATGATAGAACTTAATTATTTTAAGAAAAGATGAATCAGCTTAGTATCCTATTAACCTCAAAGGGTGCAGGGCTATACAAATTGCTAACTAGCAAACTTTCTGCCATTAAAAAGTTCTTTTTTCAAGATAAAAACCAGAAGAATCTTATTTGTATTCTATTAAGTAGCTCATTATGAAAGAAAATGTAACATTCTTGGCATTTTTATTATCCATAAGAAAAGAATCTGTCCTAGTCATCTATTTATAAAGTGAAGGTCTAGCAGTGACTCATACCCAGACAACTTATAATATACAAAACTTCCATTACACTGGTTGTATTTATTTCCAGGGATTAATATTTAAAGACAAGATTATGATATTCTTAAATTTATTTTCACTTGATTGAATTATGTTTTATTTCTATATACATCTTCACATCTGAAGTAACAATAGAAGACATTATAAATAATAGCTCAATCATGAATGTATGCCACTTCTTGGAACTCTAATAAAAAAAAGAATCATTCAATAGTCTCATTAATAAAGTTTGGTAATCAAAGTGCAGTCTGTGCATTAAAGTTTTACTTTTCCAGTACTATGACTTCCATAAGCTATCTCACTTTAATAGCCTTTATACTTTTCCTTAATATAATTCATACTTTCTATATAGGTGAATTTAGTTGTTAAGGCATTAAATGTTAATATGTTCATGCCTCATGAGATTCAAAAGGTGCTGTGGAGGTTTTGTTGATATTAAATTTATAAAAATTTATAGCTGTAAATAAAATCTAAAGTATTTAAAGCCCATGTAGATTAAAATCAAAATAATACTTTTGAATGCCTGAATGTTGGGAGCTTAAAGAATTTAAACACAAAATATATAATGATTCAGGCAGTATATAATTTTTAAAGAATATGAACTGAGCTATGAGTCCTTGTAGGGAAGAGTTGTATTTCTTAAAATGCTTCAACATGAGCTTGGGCTGTGATTTTGCAATTCTATTTCACTCTAGTTTAAGCTGGTCTTTAAAACACTACCAATACTTTGAGCATGAAGGAAAACATACAGTCAACTTATTTTATTAATCCATAATAGATTATAAGGGAACTATGTAAGTGAGAAAGGAAAAAAAAAAAAATAAATCAAGAAATCTCAGACAAATTAATATGTGGAGACTGAAAACACATGAATCTTCATTATCTCCTATCAGAACCATCTGTGACAATATAGTATAAACATATATTGAAATACATATATGTTGAACCCAGGTAATTGAAGTACAAGATCTTCTATTAATGATAGCATATACTTGGCAAATTATTTAGCTATGGTTGCCAAGTCTGTACGTTTAGGTAAATAGCAATATTTATCTTTAAAGTATATTATGAAAATTAATAGTTAGGTATTATACTAACAACAGTACTGGCAGAATACAAGCAATCAAGAAACATAATTGGTCATATTCTAATTCCTTTCTCTCTACAATTTAAAAATAATTTGAATTATCTACATAACATACTGAGGATTGAAAACTGCAATCTGATAAATTAAAAATATATTTTATTGGTATTTTTTTTACATTTCAAACATTGTCCCCCTTCCTGGTTCCCTGTCCACTCCCCTTGCCTCTACGAGTGTGCTCACCCCATGCTCCCCAAACCCACTTCTGCCTCACTGCCCTAGCATCTCCTTATACTGGGGCACTTAGCTTCCACAGGACCAAGGGCCTCCCTTCCCCCTGATGCCAGATAAGGCAATCCTCTGCTACATATGCAGCTGGAGCCATGGATATCTCCATGTGTACTCCTGGTTGGTGGTTTAGTCCCTGGGAGCTCTGGGGGATCTGGTTAGTTGGTATTGTTGTTCTTCCTATGGGGTTGAAATCCACTTCAGCTCATTAAGTCCCTCCCTTAACTCTTCCATTGGGGTCTCCATGCTCAGTCAGATGGTTGGTTATGAGCATCCACATCTATATTGGTCATGTACTGGCAGAGCTTCTCAGAGGACAACTATACCAGACTCCCGTTAGCAAGACCTTCTTGGTATCAGCACAAGTGTGTGGGTTTGGTGTCTGCAAATGGGATGGATCCTTAGGTGGGGCAGTCTCTGGATGGCCCTTCCTTCAGTTTCTTCTCCACTCTTTGTCCCTGCATTTCCTTTATATAGGAACAATTCTGGGTTAAAATTTTTGAGATTGTGGTGGCCCCATTCCCTTAACCAGGGGCCATATCTATTCACTGGATATGGTCTCTACACAATGGCCTTCTTACCAAAAGCAATCTACAGATTCAATGCAATCCCCATCAAAATTCCAACTCAATTCCTCAAAGTTAGAAAGAACAATTCTCAAATTTATCTGGAATAATAACAACAAACAACAAAAAGAAAAGTACCAGGATAGCAAAAACTATTCTCAACAACAAAAAGAACTTCTGGGGGAATCACCATCCCTGACCTCAAGCTGTATTACAGAGGAATAGTGAAAAAACTTCATGATATTGGTACAGAGATAGACAGGTAGAACAATGGAATATAACTGAAGACCCAGAAATAAACCCACCCACCTTGGTCACCTGATCTTTGACAAAGAAGCCAAAACCATCCAGTGGAAAAGAGAAAGCATTGTCAACAAATGGTCCTGGTTCAACTGTTGATTAGCATGTACAAGAATACAAATCAATCCATTCTTATATCCTTGTACAAAGCCCAAGTCCAAGTGGATCAAGGACCTCCACATAAACCATATACACTGAATTTAACAGAAGAGAAAGTGGGAAAGAGCCTCGAACATATCGGCATAGTGAAAATTTTTCCTGAACATCAATTGCTCAGGCTCTAAGATCAACTACTGAGAAATGGAATCTCATCAAAGTGAAAACTTCCCTAAGGCAAAGGACACTGTCAATAGGATAAAACAGCAACCTACAGATGGGGAAAAGATCTTTACCATCCCTACATCCAATAGAAATATCTTAAAGCTAATTCTGAAACAAAATACATTTCATATTGGGCTGGAGTAGACAAATGAGGGTCTACCTACATTTAAGTCAGGACTAGGAATTGTTTTTTTTGTTTTTCTGTTTTTTTGTTTTGTTTTGGTTTTGTTTTGTTTTTTTATAAAAGAATAATGAAGGTATATGTGAATAGATGCACTAATAAATTTAATTACTCCATTGTTTACTAGCATAATTTACCACATAATTCCAAAAACTCATCTAACTATGAATACAGCTAAATTTTTATCTTTATAAGTGCTTCATGCTAGCCTTGTATCAAGGGACTGTGCCTCATTTAGTTTTCGAAAAATTCTGATCATGAACAAGATATGAAAATAAATGTAGCATCTGTAACTATAATGAGTGTATAAATAAAAAAGTTATGTAAGTCACATAAATAAGTAAATAATCTTCAAAGAGACATTGCTATATTTAAGGCCAAAATACCCAATTAATAAATGTTCATTTAATCTTGATTCTTAAGGAAATTGAACTGCTTGCCATATGTCACTGAAGTACAACTTATATTCTAGATATTGTATATTAAAAATAATTAAAGAAAAATTTCTTATAGAATTTCAAGAAATATAAGAAAAGTTTTCTAGAGTTTTAATATATTAAATAAAATAAGTTAAACTCTCTTTTTCTCTTTTTGTACCCCCCCAATTTAAACTCTTAATGAAGTAAATTTATTTTAGACTTATTGAGTAAGTTATCATAAAATTAAAAGAGACTGCCAAGATAGTTACTATACAAACCCATTTAATTCTTAGTCTATTTGTCAAAGCCCCTTAAGAGTGTAATAAAGAGTGTAATAATAAAAATGATCTCAATAATGATTTGATGTAGAAATGGATGTAAAGGTATTAAAATTTCATTATACTCATAGACATGTTTTTAAACTTTTTGTACTGTAAAGTTTGTTAAGTGATGGAACTTTAAGACATAATTATGAAAACATGAGACAACTAACATGAAAAAAATTAGTTATGCTAGCATCTTTAGGTATTCTTGTTATTTGCAATATACACTGTAATATAGAAATGACATATGGAGCATCCATGAAGAAGTCGGGAAAGTAAATGGCATTCAACCCAAAAGTCCTAAATGTAAATTTTCCAGTAGGAGGCATGTGTTTGGAGAATTGAGTAGACACATGTGTACATATATACATAATTAATAAGTATTAGATTTCATATTCTGATTTAATGGCTAGCCTAGAAGAACAAAAATACTTTAGTTCTGATACCTTTAAAACAACTGGATATCATAATCTCCAAGTGAAACCATCTCTTATCTAAAATTTAAGTGTTTTCTATGACATTATCAAGTTTTCTACATGATTAGAGAAGTAAAAGAGTCTGATTTTGAAAGTAAGTCCTTCTTACTTTTTTAAATTTTATTTTTATTGGATATTTTATTTATTTACAATACAGATGTCATCCCCTATCCCCATATCCCTCCCTAGAAAACCACCTATCCCATCCCTCCTCTTCCTTTATGCTTTTATACCATTTTGATTAAATCCATGTATTAAGGTCAGATCTAGGTTGAGGGACTAGCAATACAATAGATGCAAATAGTCAAGGAACAAGCAAGACAATAAACACAAATAGTCAAAGAAAAAGCAAAGCATAAAACCCAATTACATGAATACTCCCATGATCACTGTTTCTAAGGGTTTATCAGGATGACCAAAGTATCTGAGCCTACTTCCCTGTCCAAGCCCAAAGTCATTTTCATGTCTGAAGCCTACTTCCTTGTCTAGCCTAAAATTTAGATTCCTGTCTGAAATCACTTCTTTGTTCTAGCCTAATATTTAGGTTCCTGCCTGAGATTACTTCTTTGTTTTAGACTAAGATTTATATTCCTACCTGAAATTACTTCTTTGTTCTAGCTTAATGTCAGATTCCTGCCTGAAGCCTACATCACTGTCCTTGGCTAATGTCATATTCCTGCCAAGCAGCCCATTTCCTTGTCCTTGCCCAATGTCAGATTCTTGTCAAGCAGCCCCAAAGGCTCTCTGTCTCTCCCCATCCCCTTTTTTTCATTAACAAGGCTGAGCCTGTCTTAGGTAGTTCTTGCAAGAATGCCTGCCTTACTCATCACGGAATATGCATTATCAAAAGCAATGCACTTCTGTCTTAGGTTGGTAAGTCTCTGTGCAGAATCTTACTCGTCCTTGGCTTGCCAGCTTGTTAATTTAATAACTCTGTCTGGGGGTTCACTTTCAGGTTCAAGCCATGTACTTGGCTGCCAACATGTTGATGTTGTTGAAGAAATACTTTAACACAGTGGGTAGAAGTAAAAAGTATTCCCAGGACAAAAAGGGCTACCATGATCAAGCTATATATGCCATTTTGAAGGTTCACTAAAATAGAAATACTGACCTCAGGCCATGGGTAATTTTAACCTACAGTATCTACTGCATCAACACTCAGCAGAGCAACATTCTTGAAATTCATAAGTTCCCTATGTATAGTTAAAAAATCCCAAGAGTTGTTTAGAATTATGGCCAAATACACTGCACATGTCATTAAAACTTCTTCCAAATTATAACGACTACCATTGTAAATTGTAGAACCAACATGAATCCAATGGTATTTGTCATGACAATCAAGATGGTTCCTTACACTTAAATTCTGAACTTCCTTCCAGTAATTTGAATAGGATAAAGAACATCAATCCTTTCTTCCAAAATGCCTATCTAAATCCTCTTGCATATTCAACATATTAGTACCATTTTTTGCTAAATGATTAATAAAAGTAGCTGTCTCAATTTCTTGTGTCACAGCAATTGCAAAAGCATTGTTGCTAGCAATTAATGTAATTAAATCTGTTATACCAGCAATAATCAAGCCCATTACCCTCTTGCTTCTGTTTAAAGCCTGACTCATTTCTTCCAGTACTTGCAAGCTATTTTTATAATACCAAGGTTCTGTGATACTCAGGGCACTAAATAAGAGCTGGTTGACAGACCTCCATGACTGACACTCTAGATTTCAAAACACAAACACAATTAGAAGGTGTACAATCAAGGCAACTTAAATTAAATACTGTAGAAGTAACAGAAGTATTTTAACTTGACAATTAAAACAGCCTTAACACATGTGCTAACAACTCTTTGAAATTTTCGATCCTGCCCCAATTTTTTCTCTTGCTAACATAACATCATAGAGAACTGCAGCTAATTTCCAAATATATCTCTGAAAATGTCCATAACCAGACTTCTAAATAAAGACTGTTATTTCCAATATTGAATTGTTTTCTAGACCAGTCCATGATTGAGTCTGAATAACTGGTCACATTTAATAACAATATAAGTGGAATTATAACTTCTCTTTTTGATTCTCTGTTCCACAAGGTCTAAAAACTTGAGGCAAGGCAGCTTGTCCCATCAGGGGTATAGGTAAGCAATGGTGGGTCAGGAAATTATATCCAATACAGCTTCCCAGTCACCATTGTCAGGGCACTCAGCAAGCTCACAGGTCAGCATCATTCTTTGTCCTGGCATCAGCATGTCTCACCCATTGCTCTGGCAGCCACCCTGCTCCTTCAGCATCCTGAAGAAAAAAACAGAAACATGCCCCCTTCCCCATATTTAATACCTGATCAGGATCATGCCTTATGCCAGTAAGTGGATCCTTTCCTTTCACCTATGAAAAAGTATGCCTAGTTGTAGAGTGCCATAGACACTCAGCAGAAAGTTCCTTGGCATCAAAAGATTGTTTTAAAAAATAAAACTTTAAAATAAAAACTAAAAAAGAATATGATTTAAATAAATTTGTGGTGTACAGGGGTATGTCTCTCCCTTTTTTATTTCATGAAGATATTGTTTTAAAGTGCCATGGGCCTATTCCATAGTCTCTTGTCCTTGACAATTGTAAGGAATCCCGATAATATAGTTAATGTTAAATTGCTGCTAAAGAGTCTCAAATGTTCAACTGCCATAGCTAGTTCGATTATTTGTTTGTTTGTTTGTTTGTTTTATTTTTGTTTTCCTTTTTATTATTGGGTACTTTTGTTTATCTTGAGTTTAGATATTATCCCCTTTCCCCATTCACCACCCCCAGAAAACCCTTAACCCATCATCTTCCCTCTTATTTCTATGATGGTGTGCCCTCACCCACTAACCCACTCCCACCTCCCTTCCCTCGAATTTCCCCTCACTGGGGCATCCAGCCTTCAAGGGACCAAGACCTTCCTCTCTCACTGATGCCCAACAAGTCCATTCTCCTCTACAAATACAGCTAGAGACATGGGTCCCTCCATATGTGTCCCCAGGCTAGCTGTTTTAGATCTAGGGAGTTCTGGTTAGTTTCCTATTGTTTCTCTCCCCATGGGGCCACAAGACCCTTCAACTCCTTCAGTCTTCACTCTAACTCCTCCACTGGGAACCCTGTTGGTCAATTTGATGCTTATCCATGAGCATCTGCCTCTCTATATATGTCAGGCTCTGGCGGTGCCTCACAGGAGACAGGTATATTAGGCTCCTGTCAGCATGTACTTCCAGACATACACAACAGTGTTTGTATATGGTGATTGCATCTGAAAGGGATCTCCAGGTGGGGCAGTCTCTCGATGGTCTCTCTTCCAGTTTCCGCCCCACACATTGTCTCATATTTGCTCCTGTGAGTATTGGTTACTTCTTCTAAGAAGGACCGAACCACCCACACTTTGGTCTTTCTTTTTCTTGGGCTTCATGTGGTCTGTGAGTTATGTCTTGGGTATTGTGAGATTTTGGGCTAATATCCATTTATCAATGAGTGCATGCCATGTGTGTTCTTTGTGATTGGGTTACTTCACTCAGGATGATATTTTCTAGTTCTATTCATTTGCCTAATAATTTCATGAATTCATTGTTTTTAATAGCTGAGTAATACTCCATTGTGTAAATGTACCACATTTTCTGGATCCATTCCTCTGTTGAAGGACATCTGGGTTCTTTCCAGCTTTTGGTTATTATAAATAAAGCTGCTGTGAACATAGTAGAGCATATATCCTTCTTACATGTTGGAGCATCTTTTGGGTATGTGCTCACAAGTAGTATCGCTGGATCCACAGGTAATATATTCAATTTTCTAAGGAACCACCTGACTGATTTGCAGAGTGGTTGTACAAGCTTACAATCCCACCAACAATGGAAGAGTGTTCCTCTTTTTCCACATCCTCGCCAGCATCTGCTGTCATCTGAGTTTTTAATCTTAGTCATTCTGATTGGTGTGAGGTGGAATCTCAGGGTTGTTTTGATTTGCATTTCCTGATGACTAAAAATGTTGAACATTTCTTTAGGTGCTTCACGGCCATTTGATATTCCTTAGTTGAGAATTCTTTGTTGAGCTCTCTACCTCATTTTTAAATAGGGTTATTTGATTATCTGGAGTCTAATTTCTTGAGTTCTTTGTAAACTTTAGATATTAGTCCTCTGTCAGATGTAGGATTGGTAAAGATCTTTTCCCAATCTGTGGGTGGCTGTTTTGTCCTATTGAGAGTGTCCCTTGCCTTACAGAAGCTTTGTAATTTTATGAAGTCCCATTTGTCAATTCTTTATCTTAGAGCATAAGCCATTGGTGTCCTGTTCTGGAACTTTTTTCCTGTGCCCATGTTTTCGAGTCTCTAACCCACTTTCTCTTCTACTAATTTCAGTGTGTCTGGTTTTATACGGAGATTTTATGTGGAGCGGTGTCTGGGAGCCCTGGATACTGTCTCTGTGCCCTCTGGTTAGTCTGGCTAAAGATTTATTCTATCTTGTTGATTTTCTAAAAAAAAAAAAAACAAACAGCTTTTGATTTTGTTGATTCTTTTTATAGTTCTTTTTGTTTCTACTTTGTATAAAGGCAGACCTATCAGAATTACACCAGAGTTCTCCCCAGAGACTATAAAAGCCAGAAGATTCTGGACAAATGTCATACAGACCCTAAGAGAACACAAATACAAGCCCAGGCTACTATACCCAGCAAAACTCTCAATTACCATAGAAGGAGAAACCAAAATATTCTATGACAAAACCAAATTTACACAATATCTTTCCACAAATCCAGACCTACAATGGATAATAGAGGAAAACCACCAACACCATGAGGGCAAATTGTACCCTAGAGAAAGCAAGAAAGTAATCTTCCAACAAACCCAAAAGAAGATAGCCACACAAACATAACTCCACCTCTAATAACAGAAATAATAGGAAGCAACAATCACTTCTCCTTAATATCTCTTAAGTCCTTCTTTCAAAACAACTAACATAAAAATGGTTTAAGATCTTGAATCTCAGAGTAAAGAGAATACAGGGATAAATATCTTATCTTGGTTTGATACAATATATTTTGCAGGATACATGGTATCTTCTTTTATTTAAATATTAATAAAATCAAGACATTTCTGTATACAAAACAATGAAATGTGCAAAAGTGACCTCCTTATGCTTTGAAAGAAAAATAATAGAATTTTAAATTTATTGTTTATCAAAGTAAAAAATATAAAATTCTGATGTAAAATTTATAATAAATATGAATAGGATTCAGTATTGTTTGAACTCACTGTTTATTCAAAAGAAACAATGCTAACCAGGATTCATATAATAATTATGAAATTTAGTACTCTGAACTATGATACATAGTTAGTATTAGAATTTTCCTAGGATCTTGGAATAGTTTGTCTGAATGAAATTTAAGTATAACATCTATAGTTATTATCAAACTGTGTGTTATTCATATAGTCTTATTACTACAGAGAGTTAAGAGTCACTATAATTCTGAAAGAGATTATTTTATAGTACGAATGTTCTAAACCCTGCTGATACTTATAATCTCAGGCTTAAAATATACTTTTTCACTGAATTTCCATTACTTTAGTTAAGAGACTATTATACTCAAATTCTTTAACCAAATTTCAAATTATGCTTTGTATTTAGGTATTAAACAAAATACCTTGCCATCATAAGTATGTGTTCTAATTACATATACTTAACTCATATGTTTTTATCATGAAGGAAAATCCAAAGTCATTAAAGATTTCTTATAAATCAGAAAAATTCAAATTAATTTTACTGGAGATTTATTTAGTGCATGATTACCAAATTTTTTCAGTTTTCGCCCTGACAACTAAGTATAACAATACTTTTGTATGAATTTAACCTAGTCAGTTATAAAAGGAGACTGAAATCAGACATTTAAATATAGCATCAATGTTACTTGTTTAATGATTTTAATCTAGTCCCTTTATATCTACTTTAAAGAAGTAATCAATCAAATTCTCATTTGAAAGCATGATGCTGAAGTTCTTGAATTCAATTTGACTATTTCTACACTAAAAGAATGAATGATGTTCAAATGAAGCATGTAAAATAAATAGAAGTTATCACTTAAAACACGATTATTAGTTTTTCATATTTTTGCCTAAATTATAAGTACTCTGTAAGAGAATAGGCAACAATACACACAGTGGCACTGAAAATATGAGCAGTAGTAAGTGCAAGCCTATTGTGCAAAGGAAAAATAAGTGATATGAATGATATATAGTACTTATATACATCTTGAAAGGAATATTCATGAGTGAGTAGATTCATAATTTATTTTTAGTTAGTACCTCTTCCAAGGAAAAAACAAATGGCATAGCTTTGATTTACATTCTTTAGCTTGCTTTTGAGACTATCTCATTACTCAGAAAGTGATATCTTGCAGTACAGTGAATTCTAGAAATCAAAATCAAACAAACAAATAAACAAGCAAAAAACTACTCATGGAATCAGATTGAAAATAATATTGCAATAATTAACTATGCAATTAATAAAGGTTAGATGCTAAGAGAATAGCTTGTGGGAACTGAAATTCTCCTTTTATTATGTGATTTCTGGGAAATGAGCTGAAGTCACCAGGCTTGTCAGGGAGAATGTTCACCTACTTATCCCTCTTTCATATTCTGAGAAAGTAATAATTAAATGCAACATAGAGCAATGTGATGGTTACATTTAAGTATATAACAGGCTTCTTATTTGTGAGTAGCATAAGCAGAAATGGTCTAATCATACCATAGTTGCTTAAAGATTTATTTTTCTTTTCTGAGTATTTATAGATGGCTGAATTAATTTTAATACACATTTCTACCTCTACCTTTTGAATATAAATATGTACATTAAATCACTAATGCCATACATTATGATGATTTTCATAAAGTATACATTTTTTCCTAGAAAAGGATGAAAAAAAGAAATGATCAATCTATATTTTTTCTTTTCTATTTTTCTAAAGTAAAAATATCTTGTAGATGACTGCATAGTATGCTAGATTGATTAGAATACCTCCTTCCTACTCCTAAAACAGAAATTCTAAAACGATGTAAATTAAAGAGTAAAACATACATGCAAATAACCAACTTAATAGGAAAAACCCAGGCCAGAAAAAAGAGAGATGGGAGAGAGGAGAGGAGAGGAGATGAGGGAGGTGGGGAGGGAGGGAGAGGGAGAGAGAGAGAGAGAGAAGAGAGGAGAGAGAGAGAGAGAGAGAGAGAGAGATTAATGTCAGGTGAATGTTTATAACAACAAAGAAGGACTTCTGAGACAAAGGCAGAAATTTTTAATTAGATCCTTTATTATTTAAAGTGACACCTTAGAAACCACAGAGAGATTTACAGTACCATTAAATAGATTTTTTTTATTTTAATGTCTTTGCTAGAAGAAAACATAAGGTCATATACTGGTATAATAAACATGGAACAATGAACCCTTTAAAACAAATTTCATAAAGACTGTTCTTACATTAGAAAATGCACTGAAAATCTAGCCACCTATGCACAGAAAATTGTTTACCCTAACTTATAATATTATTGCAATAAAAATGTCTCCAATGAAAATTTTTATACATGTGAGCACCAATAAAAACAAATTTCAGATTATTTAATCTCTGACAAGGTCTTGGAACCCTCAATATCACATTGATATAAGAGTGTTGAGTCAATTAACATAATAAATTAAAGTGTTTTTAAGGCTTAGCAAAACTGGCTTTCTACCAGTTAACACAAGATTGCTGCAAACAAAAGTATGGAAAAAATCATAAGAAATCATATTATTGGTTATCTACCTAAAAGTGCCTGTAGTACACATAAGTTCACAATTAAATATACATATATATTTACATGAAATTTTCCCATGTAGGATGAAAATGCTTCCTCTGAAGGCCATACAACTAACACTGAGCATAAAAAGTTCTCTTATATTTTTTGTCAAGGTATCCTGAGAGACTCCCAAGATTCTATAAGCTATTTTTATTGTCCTTCGTTGTCCCTAGACATGCAAAGTAAGACCTTTTTGCTAAAGATATCATATACTTTGGATATATGTCTGAAAGGCCTTGAGTTAGATCTGACTCAAAAGTGTCTACCCTGGGTACTAGCTTTCATGGTACCAGAAGGCATCATGAAGGCATGTAAGGAGGAAAGGAACTATGGTCCTACTTAGCTATGATGTCTATGAACCACAACAAACAGCATGGCACACTAATCATGATAGTGAAGTAATGGCAATTAGGAGTTGGCTTTAAAACCACCTGTTAAAGAAGTGGGAAATCATCCCTGGTACTAGAAATGTATGCAACTATCTAAGGCAAGATAAGTCATGAATCTTGGGAGAAAACCTATAACCAACACTTATCTAAACCAGTCTAATTGACAAGCATATCTAAATATTTGTCCTTCTACCATAGATACAGTTTTTCACCTCTTCTTCAGAAAATGTCTCTTTGCAATAGATGAATACCATTACAGAAAACCACAACTAATCAAAATACACGGTGTGGAGACTAGCCGTAATATATCTACAATACAACTTGTATACTTAAGGCTCATTGCAAACAGAAGTTTAGGTCTACTAAAAGCTAGAGGAACAAGGAGTTTTCCTATGAGATTGAGTCTCCTGGTAATATGAGGAGCTACACTTGTAAAGTCTCACTAACATGACTGTTCAAATGGAAGCTGAACAAGAACATCAATGGACATATTAATGTTAGCAGGGAAAAAGTCCATGAATCCTTACCTCTATACAAAGAGCCACAGGCAACTATGGCATACTGAGAGTAGAAAAATTAATCATTCCTAGGGAAGAGCAAACCCATTAGATTTCCAATTCCAAATGATCAGGCCTGAAAACATGCATACATGTAACACTATTTAGACTCAGCAGGTAATAGATAGATAGATAGATAAATAGATAGATATAGATAGATAGATATGTGAACACACATATACATGATGGATAGAAGATAGAGAGATAAACAATTTTAAAGAAAAGGAGATGAACTTGAAAAAAAAAGCCAGGGGCAGGTTAAAGGGTAGTGGAACGGGGG
>JAJTUV010004412.1:0-22098 GCA_021653895.1 Mastomys natalensis
TGCCTCAACATCTACACAGATTCCAAATATGCTTTCCATATTCTCCTGTCCCACACAGCTATCTGGAAGGAGCATGGGTTACTTACCACAAAAGGAGGATCAGTAACTAATGCAAACCAGATTATGGCCATGCAAAAGGCCTCCCATCTCCCCACAGCTATTGGATTGTCCACTGAAGATCCCACCAGATTCATGACTCTATTGTCTCCAAGGGAAACAACTGAGCTGAGGAGGCAACTAGAGTTGCGGCCCTTAGGGGCCTAGACTTGTCTTAACTTCCTAAGGACATTCTTACATAGCAACCCACATCTCCACCTTCACCCCCTACCAACTCTTTCATCCTAACAGCCAAGCGGTGTCTTATTTTGTTAAAACCCACCTACAGCCTATTCCTGAGGATTTAAGTTTCTTAAAATCTATCACTGCTTCTTGCAAAATCTGTCAAATGTCAGACTCCAACTTGAGGTATCATAACACCCCTTTTCCTACTCATCAGGCTAGAGGTTCCCTTCCTAGAACTGACTGGCAACTTGACTTTACCCACATGCCTACTGTCAAACATGCCAAGTACCTCCTGGTCTTGGTGGACACCTTTTGGGGGTGGGTGGAGGCATTTCTCACAACTAACAAAAGGGCTCAGACAGTCTCTGATCTCCTCTGAGAGATCATCCCTTGATTTGGTGTCTTGGCCTCCCTTCAGTCAGATAATGGTCCTGCATTTACTTCCCAGATCTCTCAAATTCTATCTAAGGTCCTAGACATTCTCTGGCATTTTCACATTCCCTACTACCCTCAATCTTCAGGTAAGGCAGAAAGAACTAACCGCTCTTTAAAAACCTCTCTAGTCTAGCTGTCACAGGAACTTCATCTTGATTGGGTAAAACACTTACCTCTGTCTCTTTTCAGGCTACGAGCTCTTCCCAAGTGACCTCTCCTCATCTCACCCTTGGAACTAACGTATGGACATCCAGTCCTAACTCCTGGTCTTTCACCTAAATGCTCTCCCCTCCCAGACCATCTACTCACCCCATTACTTTGCCACCTCCGTTCTCTCCTACGGAACTTTGCTGGCCATCGTCTACCGTGACCACACACTGTCTCCTGTCCACTGCCTGTCAACAGTGGAGACCAGTTCTTCCTATCCCCTCCAGACCATTGGCCTTCACCCCTCCCCTAAATGGCAGGGCCCTTTTAAGGTAATTCTTGTGACCCCTACAGCTGCTAAACTTGAGGGACTCTCTCATTGGGTCCACCTGTCTCATCTCAAGCCTTTCATCCCTCCACCTAAAATTGACTCTTCTTCATACATGTTGACCCTAAGAGGACCATGCTCTGTTAAGGTCCAGAGGACGTTGAGATCACCCACCTTGTCCCCAATCCCAGAAAATGAGACTCCACTCCAGCAGCCGAGCTCAACTTCACTGAACTAGACCTGGGTTTCTCATTCTCCCCCTGCTGCTTGTTTCTATCCAGGTCAGCCCTTACATCTGGAAGTTCCAGGTTCAAGAGACCCCCACAGATAACAAACAGTCTTTCCAAACAGGGTCAGGAAACTGCTCCATAGCCGGATGCCAGGAACCGATCCAAATTGCTGCCATCCCTGTATCTGTTATCCCATCTAAATACTTGCTTTCTCTTTGATCAGACAGAAGATTATTGTAGAAAATGGACAGACGAATATGGGGGCTGCCCATATTGGTCTTGTCAGATACACATGCTAGGATCATGGACCAATCACTTCTTCTTTCAACACTGCAAGACACTCTTTTTCTACATACAAGACCCATGGAATCCCAGGTGGGAGACAGGAGTTCTTACTAAGATCTACCACAAAATCAACCCGGGTCCCCAGTAAGTACTATCTGCATCCAGAGAAAATATGTCTCAATTGCCCAACCTCTAGATATTGGGAAAGTAGGAGAAGTCATCAAACACTCCTCCAAAGTCCTTACCTCTTTGACATCAACCATCATAAATGGCACTAACTTGTCATTTTGCCTTTTGCTTCAGACCTTGACCTCAGTGTACCAACTCCTTAATGTCACCAGACCTGATCTCTTTAAACATTGCTGGCTATATGTAACCCGTGGAACTAACTCACAGGTGCCACTGACAGCCTCTCCAGTGATACTGCCAAGTAACCTTACCTCACCTTTTGTCAGCTGCCCTGATTCCAATGTTGCCATGACTCCATACCTTTCCTGTATCTCTCTCTTTGGCATACAAACTGTTTTAAGACCTCCGGGACACGTTTTGTAGGAATGCTAAGCTCCCTAGACTGCAATAGAACCACAACCCTTGATATATCATCTCTGCCACAATGCCCTGCAGTCCAAAACACATCAATTCTTTGTGGCACTCAAGATATATCATTGCCTATCCACAAGCTGGTCAGGAGTTTGCACCTTGGCACTCCTTTTCCCTGAACTAGGAGTAATCCAGGGAAATAAGCCCCTGCCAATCCCAGTTGTAGATATGATAGCTGCCCAACGTAAGAGGGCAGTTCAGGTCGTACCACTCTTGGTTGCTATGGGAATAGCCATAGGTGCTGGTACTGGAATTGTAGGGATAATGACTTCTATGACCCAATATGATAAATTCACTTTATAGAGTTTAAAAGCGACTTTCAAAAAAAATGTCTGAAACCATGCTTACTATCCAGAAACAGATAGATTCTTTGGAAGCTGTGGTGCTTCAGAACCAATGTGGGTAGATGTCCTGACAGATAAAAAAGGTGGTCTTTGCCTGTTCCTTCAAGAAGAATGCTGTTTCTATATCAACCAATCGGGATAGTTGAAAATAAAATCCAGGAGCTACAATCAGACATTCAGAATTTCAGGGAACGTGAGGCCTCCGCTTCTGGGATTTTCAAAAACCCTATATGGAAGTGGATACTCCCTTTCGTAATGCCTTTCGTAGTCATCTTCCTGGCATTATTATTATTTGCTCCCTGTCTTATTAATCTTGTTTCTACATTCTTTCAACGACAAATGCAAAAAATTTCTAACCAAACTATTCCTGTTACAGGATTACCAGCTGCTGTCCACAAGAGAGCCTGATATGAACATCTACCAAGTGGCCCCCGATGGTGAAAGTCAGCTGTACCCCAAAATTGGTGATGCCTCTAGAGAGCAGGAAGCAGTCTAGGAGACATGATGCACCTCTTCCTTTTTCACCACTGGCTTCCCCGTTCCCTATTTTTTCCCTTCTCTTTATAATAAGAAAAAGGGAGGTATGTTGGTATCCAGAGCCAGCTTGGCAAACCTGCTCCAAACTCAGGAATGTCACACATACCTGACATCTGTTGCCATGACAGCACTTCCTGCATACCTTATGGGAGCCCACTCCTCACATTCACCTAGGAACCTCCTAAGTCACAGCCTAGATAGAAGGCCAACACTTCCTCACCTTTAATCCTTTTCCCCCTTATCTCTTCTCTCTCTCCTCTCCGTCCTTGTTCTTTTCTAGTAAAACCTCTACCACGTGGAACTGCTTTGGCCTGGTGTGGTCTATCTGGACTAGAGCCGCCATTCCAACACAACAATATATGTTTATGTGCACACGTGCATGTGACAGGTGCATTTGTAGAGGTCAGAAGGGAACTCACAGGCATTCTCCTCCTACTCTGGGGATCCCAGGGCTCAAACTCAGATTGTCAGGTGGAGGGAGGAGGCTGGAGAGACAGGAGAGAGGAAAGGGAGGGAGGGAGAAGGGGAGGGAAGGAAAAAGGCAAAGAGCAGCTCCTAATGGAGTTGATATGAAATTGGAAGTCACAGGATTTAGTGGGGCAAGCCTGTAATCCCAGGACTGCAAAGGCAGGGACCTGAGGATCACAAGTTCAAGAGCACCCTCAAATTCTTAGCAAGTTCCTGGGTTACCTGAGATCCTGTCTCAAACAAAACAAAACAACCCAAACAAACAAACAAACAAAAAACCCAGGGCAATACAAACAGACACATAGGAGTGAGCAGAGTTGAGACATGCACACTCATGTAGATGCTCAGGGGATTGTCAACAGTACTGCCATGTCTGTCTGTGAGGAGAATAGCAGTGTTTTCACAGCTGGTGCTGAGACAGCTGGGTAACATCAGAATTGAGTGATCCTTACCTCACACAACACACCAAAATATAATAATAAAATCAACATGAAATAAAACGAATAAAATCAACCCTAATAGATGCAGTTTAATCTTAAGAGCTAAGAAGTGACTCAATGACAAATTCTTCCTCCTTTAAGGAGACCTGTTCCTCGTTCAGAATTGTCAGCTTCAGTGCTGTTTTGTTTCAGATAATGCCTTTAAAGAAAGCCACATAGAACCAGCCCAAAGCACCTGTCCTCACTCATCCAGACCCTAACCTTGCTGGTTGTCATGCTACATTCTGCCCCTAGGGGCGCTCCTCTGCGCAGATGAATTTGGGATTGAGGCTGGGCCCCCTTCTGACTTGACATAGGAGACCAGCCTTCAAAGCGTAAATTTCTCTTTCCTCTCCTGCTTTGTTTAGAAAGATGAGCTTTGGGAATCTCATTCCTTCTTTTCCTGGCATAGTTGAGTCATTTCTTTTGGGGCAAACCTACTGGGTTCAGTTATAAAACTATAGTTGTTACAAAACAGGAGAACTCCATCGACCTAGATTGGGTGATGGAGTCTTACACCAGAATACAAGCAATAACAGAGACTCTGGACTTAAGATTAAAACATTTAAGCAGGTTGTGGTGGTACTACCCTGCAATCCCAGCACTGGGGACAGGAAAGCAGGAAGTATGTGAGTCTGAGCCCAGTCTGGGCTGGAGAAGTGGCTCATGAAGATCCCACTTACTGTACAAACAGGACAACACATGATCACAATCCCTGTGCCCAGGTGAAAAGCCTACCATGTCTGTGCTGTCTGCAACCCCACCTTTCCTCCCTCCACAGGGAATGTCACCATCACTCCACAGGGAATGACACCATCCCTCCACAAGGAATGACACCATCCCTCAACAGGGAATGTCACCATCCCTCCACAGGGAATGTCACCATCCCTCCACAGGGAATGTCACCATCCCTCCACAGGGAATGTCACCTCTATCATGCAGACACTCTTCACCCCTCCTCCAACCCCTGACAATCTTCCTCCATCTTTACAAACTCAGCTGTTCTGGATACTTTGTGTAAACAGAGCCAAGCAGTGCACACTTTCTGCATCTGACTTCATGGATTCTAGGCTGCATCCTAAGTTCTGACCATTCAGTGCTCTGTTCCCTTGTATAACAGAACCAGGTCACATTATAGCAGGACTTCAGGTGCATCAGCCTTCCCAAGGGGGCAGTCTCTGGGCCTGGTGATTGACAGACCACCTGAAGGAACTCTTCAAGGGCAGAAGGGAGGACACTGATACAAAGTGTTCTAATCTTTGGAGCACCCAGAATGTCCTGTGTCTTCCCAAGGCCAGGGCTATTATATTCTTTCTACTAGGCCTTAAGTAGTGGCAAACCAATGTTTACCAGGAAGTGGGGGTGGGGACTTTGAAGGAAAGCTGCAGTAAAGGAGCTGCACCTTGTACTGAATCATCTCCAAAGCTGGTAAGAGAACAGAATGATGAGACTGCAGAGGTTAGAATGTTGCAGGTTGAGAGTTGTAATTTATCTTAGGATTTCTTTACCACCCTAAATAACCCTTCCTTGGACACTTCTCTTCTGCCCTTACATCCTGTGACTCAGAATCTTTAGGAATGCATTAATAAAACCCTAAGTTCCTCCAACCAGAAACCCACGAGTCATCAGAGGCCACTTGGAGCCTGTAGCAGAGGTGACCTGAGCTGGCTCTAACCCCTTTACCTGATGTTTTCACTAGTGTGTTTGAAAAGTACCTGGATTCCAGACTTTCTTTGTTGTTACTAAAAAACTTCATCACATTGAGTCACTGAATGTAGGGTTGTTTGGTTTCAGACCCTGAGTACAAGGGACTGAGGTGCTTACTTTATGTACCAAAGCAGACCTGGCCTCTAGGTTCTCCCAGCATCCCTCAGTTCTAACCTGTAATAACCTTTCCCAACCCTGAACTTTCCAGCCCCGAGGCTGGACTGCCTTTCCCCAGAGGCTCCTCCCTATATAGTCCAGACATTTTGTACTATCCTCACTCCTTCTCTCTTTCCTTCTCTTCTACACTCTCTTTCTCTGCAAATGTTTTGAATTTTCTTGCTTTCTCTCTCTCTCCCTCCCCACAGTGACTTCTGTTGCCTTGGTCTTTGGGACCAGTGAACCTGATTGAGACTACTTTTTCTATACACCTGCATATATGTATATATTATATGTATATATTATAATATGCATATATGCATACACACACACACACACACACACACACACACACACACACACACATATATATATATATATATATATATATATATATATATTTATGTTAAAATCTGGCTTGAATTGGCTCCTTTCACTGGCAGAGAAGTAACTTATCAGATTTACCCTAAGGCTTTCCCCAAGACCACCTTCATTCATATTTTGCTTTAGAATGAACTGTCTTTTATCCCCTTTGAGGTGAGACTGAATTTTTGTGTCACCCTGTCCAAAGCTTCTATAGTCCAATGTAACAGATATTACTGGAAGCTCGCTAGAAATGGCCACTCACACTTTCACACTGAGTGTAGAGTGATGGGTGCCTAGTTGTGTTCCTGAGGGTCTAGGATGTAGAGCTGTTACAGACTGACACCACATCCTGGCATCTCGGGTACAGGGGCCTTGAAGAAGTGAGCACTTTGAAGCAGGTGATTTTAACAGAAGCTAAGAAGATCCATTAGCCAGTGTAGGGGAGTTGTTTCACACCAACAGGTAATTTTAATAAAGGCTAAGATAACTTATCTAGAACACCTTGATCTAGGATAAAACAAGGTAGTTTACAATTTATTCTCCATGAAGGACATCACATTCTAATTAATCCTGGAAATGGCCTTAGCAAGAGTAAAAATGGAAGGACCTCAGCACTGTCATGCCTCATCACACAGATGGGTAGAGATACAGAGCAAGGGTTTTCAGAATCCAAATGGACACATGTTCTTAAAACTGTAACTCAGAAAAATAACAAGTAAAAGAGGATATGAAAAAAGCCACAAGGTTTTGAAGGGAAGAATCTAGTGTTTATGCTTGATCATGAGCCAGCACAAAGCACCAACCTGTTCTTCACATGAAAGGCTCCTACAAAGATGCTTCCCCATGACTGCTGAACCTCAGACTGACTGCTCACTGTTAGGTAATGTGGTGAGAAGAAGACCACTCCCACAATTTTGAGCCAAATTTGAAACAAGCTTGATTATTATTGGGTGCATAAAAGAACTGGGTAGTGACTGTTATTTTTTTATGAAAAGAAAGAGAAAGCCAGGGATGTGTTTGGTGCAGTCCCAGGGCTGCCTCTGCGGGCATATGCTGAGGCATTCCTTCTCCTGAGGTACCAGCCAGAGAACTGTATAGTATAGAACAAAGTTTATTTAAGGCACGATAAGAAATTCAATGAGTAGAGATAGAAAAAGGCAGAGAGGAAGACAGAGAGAGAGACAGAGATAGAGAGTGACAGAGTAGAGGAGTAGAGTCCAGCCATGAGCAAGGGGAGATGAAGGAACAGAGAGGGAAGAGAGGAAGAGAGCAAGCAAAGCGAGTGAGGAAGAGGCAGGCAGGCCCTTTTATAATGAGTCAGGCATAACTGTCTGTTGCCAGATAACTTAGGGCAGAGCCTAGAAGGAATGCTAACACTGACCATACACCTGGACAGCTCTCCTAGAGCACTGCAGGAGTGGGGCTGCTCTCTACCCAAATCAGGCTTGGGCCTACTCAACTCCATAGAGACAAAAGCCAAGTCAGGATAAAACCAATTAGCCTTCTGTTTCCCCACTAGAGAACTGTCTTTTTAGAAATCATGTGATTGACAATCTCATAATCTACCTGATACACTTGGAAGCCCCTGCCCCACTGTGGCACTTCCTAAACCGTCTCTTTCCTCCCCTCCGCCTGACTCTAGCTAAATAATCTAGCCAATCTATCTCAATGAAGGAGCTGTCCTCCCTACTGTCTTCTCAATCATTTATACCTACCGTAATCAGTACCCCGCAACACCCTGCTCCCCAGCTCCTCTGCATCCTGAGACCACAGCCCATGGGGGAGGGGCAGGTGGCATCCCCATGAAGTTCACTTAGTTAACATGAAACTTTTGTTTTATCACTCAAGGTGGTGAGGGAGGCATATGTGACCTTGGCTACTTAACAGAGGTCATTCATTCTCTAACAGAAGAATGGGCTTGGCTAACGTGTGACCTATTCATTGTGACAGTAGTCAGGCCTCTGGCTGAGTTGGAAGGCAGGAGAGAGGGCAGGGTGTGTTTGTGTTACTTGTAAGTCTCTCTGCAGAGGGCCTGGCTTCTCTAACACGAGCCTGACAACATCTGGTATCTCTACCTCTAAGATTATAAAGTACATGGTTCCCCTCTCCCTTAAGATTTAAGTGTTCTGTCAGTAATTTGGGCTGGAGTCCACCACTAGGGGAAGCTAGCTCCCCTACATCAGTGCTGGGCGAAAAGTGAAGGGCCCATGAGAACCCCTAGTTTAAGACTTTTAGGCAAACAGTGTGCAGCACTGTGGTTATCTGACCGTATCCTCCAAAGAGAAGGTGATGGCCTCATTGCCATCCTGGAGTAGGGATAAAGCTGGTCCAGGAGCCCTGGCAATGGAGTCAGAAAAGCAAAACAGCAACAGGTCTGTGATAATGGACAGAACTCACTATTCTCAGATAGGAGAACTGTCACCTGGAGTTTCTGTTGAAAGACCCCCTCGAGGGGAGACCCTTGCTCAAGTTGTGGGAATTCACGAATGGTATGCACAAGTCAACCATGTCCCCTACCTTTCTTCCCTCTTAATCCTCCAGAAACATAGTCCTCCCCAACTGCATGATCCTCCCTCCCCAACTGCTATGAACCTGGCCTGACCAGGTCACCAACAAACCTTGCTAACTCAAAAGTAATAAACATGTTGGCCTATCAGAATTAAGTACTGAAACCCTCCCTTTTATTGATGCTAGATGGGAGGAGCTGAGGGAAAGTAAAGTACTCACTTGAGTCCACATCTGACAGGACTTTCCACAGTGCCTGCAGCCTGGTCACAGAGAGGAAGTAAGGACTGGTGTCAGGAGGGAGCTGCTAGGTGGCAAAGGGAAGAGCCCTCAGGATAGGACTGTGGGTGGGAGTCTGGGATTAGGAAGGAAAGCTGGGTGGGTGGTGCATGAGAGAAGTAGGAATGTGTCTATTCCTTGGGGAGAGCTGTGTTAGGGTTGGAGGGAGGGAAGACTGGATGCCTGAGTCCTGGGGGAGCCCAGGGATGTGATTGGGGTCTATTATCTGGCTCCAACTTCCCAGGTTTTATCTGCTCACCTTTCTCTAAGGATGAACAGTTCTCACCCTACGAAGTCCTGTGTGCTCATCCTGCTTGTGGCCCTACTGTGTGCACAAAGAGGTGAGATGGAAAGTGAGAGAGGGGCAGGAGGGTACAATGGAGATGGAAAAAGGCCTCAGGATTGGGGGTACACCTGCACCTCCATTGTGTGCCCAGTGCCCGAGGTGTGCTGGGGTCAGGGGACTGGAGATTGAATTGTGGTGGGTGAAGCTTCCTGTGCTGGGGTGCTTGCTGGGTCTGTAAACCTGCCAGAAGTGTTGGACATCACTACCTCTGCCACAAACCCTGAGACAGCAGGACCCCGTATATTTGAACAACTGTGGCTCTTGGTTCACTTTTGCTTTTGGTGGAGGTGACTGGGCAGTAATGCCCTTGCTCTGTCCTAGCCACCAGCAGCTGTGTGGCAGTAAAGTCAGTTTTAGAGGAGGGGTCTGGGCTAGGAAGGGCATGCCCTAGCCCTCATGTATTGGATTCTTTCTCAGCTCAAGGGCTCAAGTGCTACCATTGCCTGGGGGTCCCATTTGATTCTTCCTGCCCATCAGTTACCTGCTCTAAGTTTGACAGATTCTGTGTTACTCAGAGGAGGGACTATATTTTCGGTAAGTACCCCATGGCTTCTATAAAGATGGGTAGGTTGTTTTGAAAGAAATGGTCAGGTCTGGGCACTTGTTATGGACCATGGTTCCCTCCCTCCAAGTCCAGCTGTCCTGGGGTCAGAGTGGGACTCCTGCAAACTGGGGGCTGTGGCAGTCCAGGGATGTGCTGGGATGGGGATCATGAGGCAGGGCTACCCATTGGCATGCATGGTGTTCATCATCCCCCTGTGTCGCCAGTGTAGTCATGTGATACTCCTGCCTGTATGTTATGTCTGAGGTCTCACAGGCTCACTGATGGACCAGGAGAGCTGGAAGCATTGAGTGAGTCTGCAGCTAATGAATGAATCTGGGGCTTAGGCTAAAGGAATGACTTAGGAATGTTGATAGAAGAGACCCTAGGACATTTCAGATCCTCCAAAGTGCCAGTTTCAGGCATATCCTCCAGATAGACAAGGCAGGAGCAGCCCCACCCTGCTATCCAGTTTGCTGTTCCTGACCACAGCCTGCCTGTCTCCTGGAGCATGTCTCCTAGATATAACTGCTCAAGAGTCTGAGAGGCTGGGTGCCCTTTGTGCTTTGCCATTGGGTGATCTTATAGTGTGCTGTGGCTTTGTGGTGTGTTTGTGTGTGTGTGTGTGTATAAATGTGTGTACACATGTATGAATCTATGTAATGTAATATAAGTAATGCTCTGAGGACATCCTTAAGTACCATTCCTTAGGTATTGTTTCCTTTTTTATGCAAATGAGGTTTGCGTCCCCTGGAACTGGAATGACAGATGGTTACACACCACCATGTGGGGTCTGGGAACCAAACCCTGGGCTTCCGCAAGAACAAGTGCTTTAACTGCTGAGCCAAGTCTCCAGTCTCAATCATTTTGTTTTTTTGAGACAAGATCTTTCACTTTGACCTAGGATTTGCCAAGTATGTTGGGGGTGTGGAAGACAGAGGTAGCAGAGAGTTCTTAGAACCTCCTGATTCCACCACCCCACCCCAGCACAGAGATCATAACCCGCACTCCCACATTTGACTTTCTCTTTACGTGGTTGCTGGGGGTTGATCTTGCATCCTTAGGCTTCCACTTCACTGACTGAACTGCTTCCCCAGCACATTGCGTGTAAGGGCACATGTGTGTACATGTGTGGATGTACATGCCCTGGGGAGGTACCATGTATGAGACTCAGAAGTTGATGGGTATCTTCTGTGACATCTATTTTATTTACTGAGATAGGGTCTCACATTGAACTGCAAGCTTGCAGGTTCAGCTGGTCTGTCCAGTGAGCTTACCTCAGAGATCTCTATCTTTGTGTCCTTAGCACAGAAATACAAGTTGGCCACCATGGCCGCCCATCTTGTGATGGGCTCTAGCGATCAGAACTGGGGGCTCCACCAACCCTCCTTACCAGCCCATGGTTTTGATTTTTGATTTGTTTGATATTTGAGACAGGGTCTCATTCTAGACCCAGGATAGCCTAGAAATCCCCATGTAGCTTAGTGTAGAATTGAACTCATAAAAATTCTCCTGCATCAGTCTTCCAAGTTCTGGAATCACAAGTGTGAGTTACCATGTCTGGCTTCAACATGCCTTAGAGATAAGTCTGGATCATCCTGGCCTGGTGGCATGTGGGCCAGACTTTGGGAAGCTCTGTTGTCCCTGCATAAGAAGTGAGTCACTCCCTGATGTCTTACAGGCTATCACTATAGGACAAAAAAGGACAGTTACTGCCGTGCAAACTGTCCTCCTATGTATGAAAAAGTCAGTATTCTTATAAACGTGACTAATTACTGCTGCAAGGAAGACCTGTGCGATGCAGCAGTTCCCAATGGAGGCAGCACCTGGATAAAGGCAGGAGCACCTCTGTTCAGCCTGGGCTCAGTCCTCCTGCAGACCTTGCTGTGATGGGCCTTCTGATGACCCCCACCCTTGTCCTTTTATTCTTATGTGTAATCCCTCCTTCCTGGAGCCCTCTAGTGATGAATTATGAGGTATAGAAGCTCTGAGGTAGGTAAACTGTGGAACACTTTATAGGCCCATTATAGCTGGGTAGGTTCTCCACTTCTCTCTAGGGCTTTTGGATCTGTACTTCCTGGAATGCCATTTTGTTGTGTTGCTAATCCTGACTCTGGAAGCACATGGACAGCACAGGGAAGAGTCATAGTTCCCAGGTATTATGCCATCCCTGTCCACACATAAATATCTGGGTCCTGCAGAGTTCCCACATGTGCAGAGCAATGTCCCCCTGTTGAGTCCAATAAACCCTTTGTTCTCCCAGACAAGATCTCTGTTTTTCTTTTGCTCCACTGAGTCAACAGAGTCCTGCCTGCAAATTCATATCTCTGCCCTTTATGCCAGCCACAATAGTTACCTCATGTTAGCCAGCACAGAGTGGGGGACCACTTGGTTTGTGTGGGCTGATGCTGTGGGAAGAGAGAGGGTTCCCCCATTTGCAAAGAGCACTTGCTCATGCTGGGGAAGTCCAGGAGATGAGCCTTCAATGGTTCATAGGCACTGCCCTGTCAGTATCTTTTATTTCGGAGGTGGAAACCATTTCCTGCAGGGGCTCATGGCTTGGCTCAGAATGAACAAAGCCCCACACTGCATCTCCTAGAGTCCTCGTGTATATTGGAACCCCGTACTGGGAAGGCCTGACTTGACACATTGACAACCTGGATCCATCATTACTCTGTCTTTTTATCCTTGAGATCATGCTGCCCCAAAGGTGACGAGAACCTGTATAGTTAACGTCACAGGAGTCCTCATGCATACGGACATCACCCTGGAAACCTGGGTGCTATGATCATTACTCTGAGCCATTGGAGGTTCTGAAGATCTGAGATTTTGTCAAGGTGAAGATCATTTAAGGTAGAACTGTCACTCAGTCAGGGAAGCCCTCGTCCCTGCAGCCTTCTCCCCTGGGACAAACATAGATCCAGGAATGTGACCAGGGTGCTGGATGGCACATGAAACTTGAGTCATGAGTAGGGATTTTAGAACTTTCTTCCATATTCGGTCTCCATTCTGTTGCAGTCTCCTCTGGCTTCTGCTTCCAAGTCCTGTGTTTACACGTATGAACTTACTACCACCCTGGCCATTCCCTGTGTGTTTTAAAAGAGCACACTGCCCACCGCCTATCTGGCTGAGGAACTCAGGTCCTGCAGGAGAACTGGTATCAACGTCATGAACACAGGAGAGCTGATTCTGACTCTTGCCATCTGCCATAGGCAGGAGAGCTGGTCCTGACCCTCCTGAGTAAAGCAAGAGAGCTGGCCTTGGTAGTTTGGGTACGTGAGAGCTGGTGGGATTACCAACTCAATTACCACCCAGGGCCAGATCCAGGGCTTTGAGTTAATGAGCCCAACATCTACCCCATCTATGATCTGCTAGAGCACATGAAGGAGCTGGTCCTCCAGATCCAAAGCTACAGGATCTCCATGACACAAGGCAACAACATCACAGAGGAGTGTGGCACAAACCCAGTATTGATATTGTATCAGAAGGCAGAGGTCTCCATCCAGAGCCATGACTCAGTGTAATGAGCATCTGTGAGGAAAGTTGTTTAAACACCAGGGTGTACTGTGTGGCAAACTGAGCTGTACCATAGCTACCATGTCGAGATGGGTTTCCTTATATCTCATTTCGTTTTTATGTTTTGAGGTGGAGGTTGCAAGGGTGGAGGATGGCTATGGAGGAATAGGGAATATGGAGGAGTGGAATTGAAGCACATGATGGGAAATTCACAAAGAATCAATAAAAAGTTTATATTTTTAACGTGTGGACTGTGAACTTGAAAACCAGTGATGCAGCTGAGTGGTGTAGATGCAATTAAATCAACGGAAATCATCAGAGCTTCTCCAGAAGAGTCGTCTGTGTGTCTATAAAGCCCTCCTTTGGTGTACACACACACAATCACACACACACACACACAAATGCAAACACACACACACACAGACACACACACAGACACACACATACACACACACACACACAAAACTTCTCTAGTGCACATGCCTTGTGGTTGTTCCACAGATCCATTTCTAAGGTTCTGAGAAAGAAGTGCATTTAGAATTCCAAAGGTCCTCACTCTCCTCAGGTCTTCATAACTGGAGACATCTTTAATATGTTATTTGGGTCTTTTTTGTTCTATTTCTGATCCATCTCAGAGAGTCAGATCATAATACAGGCCTTAGGGACAAGTGAGACCTGACCCATGTGGCTGCTAGCCAAACACAACCTCATGCTGCCTACAATACACTGGCTATGTTTAATTGTGCCAGCTTCCAACCTAGCCCCAGATGGACAGATCTTCACACACCTGTGTCTTGGCCATAGCTGTCTTGAGTAACACACAAGTAGAGGTCAAAAAGGGTCTGTGTGCATGAATAAGCACTGGAGAAGCCAGGAAAGTTAAACACACAGCTTACCTCTCCTGGTATGGCAGGACTGGATATGGTTCATGTAGATTACAACTGGTGATCTTTCACTGTCTGATGAGACAGGCTTGGCCTGTACCTTAAAGAATTAATGTTTTACTTATCTCAAGCTAGTTCCCCTTAAAACCTTGACCACTGATTCTAGGTGTTACAATTCATCCTTGTGAGAAATGTCATTTGTATTTTACAGCAGCCTAAGCGACTCTCTAATCTTTGGTCCAGGCCAACCCTGACACCCAAAGGCATTACTTTTTCCCAGTCCAGTCATTCTTCCCCGACACTTATCTTGAGCATTGTTTCTAAGCTAACAAGAAATCACCTTATGGATGAAGCTATATGTGAAGATCTTCAATGTAAACATGTCTTAAGCTTTGCTGTTGTACTTATGGGGCTGAGTTGTTATCTGACTACTTCCCCTACATGTATGCTGTGCTTAAGTAAATATGGCTAAATTAATATGATGTGGGTCAGGATCTAGAAGTCTTAGCCCAGCACTGGTCCTAAAATCAGGCTCATCAGAGTTTTATTCATACCTCATCCTTATTATTTTCCCCTGCCTATTCTAAAGTACACACACCACACACACACACACACACACACACACACACACACACACACACACACAATGGAGGACATTTAATAGATAAATAGGATGTAAACCCAAGTTCATCTTGGGGTTAGAGGTTATAAGCTAGGGCATTATAAAGCAGTCCTGACCAAAGTGGGGTCTAGCTGAATCTGTGCAATTCTTCAGGACATCTTTTCAGTGGCAGCAGCAGCCTGACTCCCTGCCTGCTTCCTTTTCTAAGAATCTTCCACTGCTGTAAAACCAGATACTTGGTCTTAATGCAAAAGGAATTTGTGGATGGGCCTGCTATAATTTAAAAGCAGAAAGAAAGGTGTCAGGGAAAGAATTACGGATGCAAGGAAATGTGTTGGGGATTCCCAGGGATGAGTGTATAAATGGTGCATTATTACCATTGTGAGAGGGAACCAAATGAAGGCATTTTGAGTAGAGGCAAATAAGTTTAAGTTCCTAAGACCTCCCCGGGTAACTGACATCCGTTGGCAGAGAGAGACATGCACGTGATTCACTGATATCCTGATTGACAGTTGAGACATAAATGCTAGGCAAGTCACCCTGCACAGTAAATAAACCAACCTGATAAGGCCTAGTAACTGTTACCTGTCTAGCCTGGCATTTATGCCACTGATGGTTAGAAGACATTTTCTCATTTGCTGTTAGTTGGAAATCTCTCATGCTCTGGTTGAATGCAGATTCTGGATGTTCTGTTTTGGTTTCTGAATCAATCATAACAGGAGTCAGAATTGCTCTATATATTAGCCACAATAAGATTGGACCTGAACAAACTACCCATCAGCACTTCCGGCATCAGATTAAGCTGTTAATTTTTGCCCTTGTAATGAACCCTAAAATAACAGAGACACCTGCATTATATGAGAAGCCATTTGATGACCAAGCCAGCTCAGGCAGTCAACAGGGTCTCAGGGAGGTGAGTGAGGATTGAAAAGGAAAAGACAATTAGAAAACACTATAACATGACTCCAGCCAGTGCTGAGGCTGATGTGGGTTACTTTTCATCTGCTTTTATATCACTCTAGGTACAACAAAGATATGTCATTCCTAAGGCATAAACAAGGTTAGTTTAATGAACAAACAAGAAAACAAACAAGTCCCATGGTATTCTGGACTTATCAAGATAATTAAGACCTTGAGCCTACTTTCTTGTCATAGCCAATGTCAAATTCTTGCCAATATCCTTGAAGCAGCACCAAGAGCTCTACACAATTCAATTTGGAATTGGTCTTCTGTTTTGAGTACAGTAAAATCAACTTTAAATTTCAAGACCTCCCTATGAAGAGAGGACATCTTACTTGCCTGAAAGAGATATGTATATGGGTAATTGGCATCGGGGTTGGCAAATTAAAACATGAATGATAGAAGCCAACTCACTCCGTGACACAGTAGTCAGCGGTCTATAGGCAGTAAAAGAAAAAGGTTTATGTTAAAACTAAAATCTGGTCATGTAAACATGGGAACAAAGACAGAATAATCTATCAGTGACTAGCAAACAAAAGCCAAATATGAGGACCAGCATTACCTGCAAGTTCTGTGATGGGAAGTGACTGTCAAGATTAAAGTGGCAAGCACATGAATCAAAGAGAGCACTACGGAAGCCAGTCACAGATGACAGGAGGAGGGTTTACTGTGTGATTATTCCCAGCTGGGCAAGGAATGCAAGATTATCTCCTGGCTGCACTCCGGAGGCTTTGGTTTGGCCTAGCTGTGTTTGGAAGATTAATTCATCTCAAGAAAACTACCCCTATCTTTTCCTAGCTCTAGTTATAATTCTTATGTTAATAGAGACCCCACAGAAGACTCCTCATGGTGACTTCCTTGGCTTCTTTCCATGGTGAGAGTCTTACTTGCTATTTTCTTGGTAAAGTTTCCTTTCTCCTTCACCTTCTCATACATCCACATACTTAATCATCACAGATGTGAGACAAAGAACTGAAAAGCATCTGTCTCAGTTTTGACTTTTGATGACTGCTGATTGGCTGACATCAGAGTACCTGGGTCAAGCACGTCTGTGCTGAGAAAGGCATTGTTGATCTCCATTACCTGCCTCAACAGCAGAGGACTCAGCTGGCACTTGCATGTAATTTTTGTTTTTTCAGGAAAAATTTGGCTTCAAGAAGTCACCCAGCCCATGCTATCATGGAAAGATGGTCCTCTTAGTACTTGCTTCCTTAGCATAAGTCAAGAAGGATATCTTGGTTCCAGGAGACTCCAAGAGCCCTACCACCCCTATCATTGTGACTAAGGATATGGCACTACTGTTTGTCCAGTGTAAGGGAGTGAGTGGGGCTGAAACTCCGTGGGAAACACCATAACTGCAGAGAAGGTTTTGCTTTAGTCCAGGACCCTAGGAACAGAGATGCCAGATCACATAAGGGGGATGGGACATGTCAATCACTGGTTAGGAGGAAACTGCAGGATCCTGGGTGGAGGTTATAATGTACCCCACACATCCCTATCCACCTCAGCTGAGAGTGTGGTGCAGGAAACTGGAGAGCAGGGTCAGGGAGGCAGGCAGGTGTGTGAGGACCAGAGTGGGCAGATGTAAGATCAGGGAATAAGATACCACACCCACCCACAGGCTCACTTGTGGGGACTGAATCAGAAATGTCATCTGTGGGGCCAGGTTTTAATCTTGGTTCACCAGCTGGTGCGAGTATTTGGGAGGCTGTGGAATTTCTAGGAAGTTTAGGGGTAGGGCTTGAAGGTTCCACTTGGACTCAGCCTGGCCAGTCTTAAGCTCTCAATCAGTTTTCTAGTCTCTCTCTGTGCTCCTTGCCTTTGTCCTTACCCAGGGACACTTCCAAGGCCAGGTAACCAGCTGTGTCCACCAGGCCTCACTTCCTGCAGGGAAGCTTCAACCAAGTGTGTTTTCAGACCACTTTGGATTCTCTCCTGACCTTGTGGCAGTCAAGACTCTGTCCCCACCCCTTCCTCATACAGTGGAGCCCTCCTAGGAGTCCGGATCTGACTTTGGATTGCATGCTCACCCTATGCTGGGCCTTAGGCTTCAGGGATAGCTCTATATGAGTGTAACTGTCTGTCACCTGACCGGATGGTTTCATGCAGGTCTTGCTGCTCTAGCCATAGAAGGCTGTACTGAAAGCTGGAAGAGGAATGGGTCCCTGGGGCAGAGGGGCAGTGAGGAACAGGAGCCAGCTGTGGGAAGCAAGAGTTTATTGTCTCTGAGCAGTGAGATACCACAGTTCCATGCACGAACAGGGACCAGATGGAACAGTGTCAGAGTATGGTTGCACCTCTGTCCTCATCATGTCCATCTGCCACTCACAGCACTTGACAGTGTGCCCAGGGTCAAGAGCTTTCTTGAAGAAGCCTGTGGCCTGCATAGAAATACTCCTGATCTGTCTCCATGAGAAGTAGCAGGGTTTTCCTTCCACTTCCTGGGCCAAGATGTCACATAGGGGCAGGGCTGCTGAGTCCCAAGGAAAGGGTATGGTGTCCTCCCTTCTACTTCAGGACTGAGCTTTGCCTTGCAAATCCTGGAGTGGATGAAGGTGGGATTTGAGGTGGAAGACAGGAGGTGCTAGAAGGGTGTGTGTTAGGGGTAGGGTGTCACAGGACAATGGTCATCCCAACAGGGTGCAGAAGAGGCCCAGACCCATTGGCAGGAGAGGCCTCCCTAGGAAGGCCCTGAACCCCTCCCATTTCTCAGGTGCTCTGTTGCAGAGGTTCCCTTCACAACATTCTCTGGTGATCCTGGCATGATAATGACTCACTGACCACTCAAAGATGCTGTTGGAGTTGGGACAAGTGTTGGCACAGCGTTTGCTGATCTGAGCTTTGCTCTTTGTATCTGCAGAAGAAAAGAGACAACATGTGATCCTAGAATTCTGAGGCTAGAGGGCGACATGGGGGAAGCATCCAGTGTGAGTGGCTGGATCTGGCCCTGCTAGAACACCTTCTGCCACCTTTTCACAGGCAGGAGCTCCGCTACTCAGAGTCACCACCAACCTGGGATGTGGCAAAGAGCTGAGGGTTCTCTGCAGCTGCCCCAGCTGACCCAGGAGATTCAAGGGCAAAAGTAGAAGAGGCCTGGTTGCCAAAAAGAATGTTGCTTGGTGGCACAGAATTTGGGGTGGGGTAAGGATGTTTTAGCAGAGCCTGTGGCCTCCTTGGAAGCCCAGAACAGTCCTCTCCCTGTAAGGGCATCAGATCTTCCCAACACACTTAGCACCCAAATGAGTCCTGAGAGCCCACTCCCTGCACAGATACCAGTTTGTTACCTTCCAGTTCAAGATCTACTGAACAGAAAGCAGGGGTGGGGGAACAAAGGTGAAAGGCTGAAAAAAACCCAGAGAAAGTCACACATTGTCTCTCAGCTTCCAAATCTTCAACTACAACAAATCCCTTCACTGTGATAAGACAAAGAGACCCTAGGAGCAGGACTGGCACTTATGGGAACAGGGGTCCTCAAACTGGGGAAGCCGCTACTCTCCTTGGGGAAATTGCACTTGGGAAATGGTGGCTTTCACCAGACCTAACTACAAAGGAGGGAACACTTAAATAAGAGGCAGCCAGAGGGAGCTTGCAGTGCCTGTGGAGATACTACAAGAAGGACAGTGTGTCAGGCTTTTCTGCCTCAGGCTCATGCTGTACTACTCCTTCTGGGGCTTGTCCTAGGCCAGCTCAAGCCTTTATTCTCAGGAATAGGATTGAGGAAACAGTAGATGCCTAACCTTTAAGAACTACTCTGCAGCAAGGTTCAGGACATTTACCTCAGAGAGGAGTAGCTCTGAGGCAGCTGCTGTCCCAGGGAATAGAGCCAGTCCCAACCAATACTACCACCATGGTGTGCTCCCAACCGGTCTGCACGTTTTCATGTTTTTTCCTTGTACGGAGATGGCCAAGTGTTGGCTTGATTTACTATCCTAAGCTGAGCTGACCTAAGGTCCCACTGCCTCTGCAACCCCATGTGATTCGACACATGAACGAGTGACCTTGTAAAACCTATCCCTGCCTGGCTGGCTCATTCGGGAATCAATGTCACATAAGCTTTGTCCTGGGAAGAGTGACATATGAATCACATGGCAACTGGGAGAGAAACAGAAGCAGCCACAATTCAGACAACCCTTCTGCATTGTTCAGCCTTAGAGCACTTGCTGGCCTGCAGTGTGGAACCAGACCCATAGATGTCCTGATGTCCAGGCTCCAGAAAACACTCACTTGTATAAATGAAAAACTCGTTGCTCACGCACACTTTTTCACTGGGCTTGCACTCAATGGGCTGACACTGGTCGGCCCAACGAACCTTGAAGCACTGGAAGCAGCTCATGTTTCGTGCTATGGACAAGAACAGGCAGCATTTGTGGGTAGCACAGATCAGAACCCCAACCCCACCACTTTCCCATCCCAGTCACCCCTGCCATTCCTTACCTGGCACCACATTGGCCATCAGCCCTCCTTGAGCTCCACAGACACCAGAGATGCCCACAACACCAGGAGCAGCTGGGACAGACTCCTTAGAGTAGCATTCTTCCTGGATTCTGCCAGGCAGGTGTCTTGCCCTGACACAAACCCAGTGCACCCAGACTGTGGTGCCTGGGGGAGGAGGTGGAGCGATCTCTGGAATCTGTGTTTCCTCCTAAAAGTTTTCCAGGGCGGTGGATGCACCTTGCTTGGGTGCAGGAACAGGAAAGTGTGTGTGTGTGTTTGTGTGTGTATGTGTGTTTGAAAAGAGAGAGAGAGAGAGAGAAGAGAGAGAGAGAGAGAGAGAGAGAGAGAGAGAGTGTAGGGAGGTCGTTAGTGGTGTTTAATTTTCTCCTCTGAAGATAATCAGGACACCTTCTGTGTACTCTAATTGGGACCAACTACCTTTGCAAGCTTTAGACCTTACTTAATCCATTTAACCTCAGGAAATGCTGCCTTAATCTGGAAGTGGAACTCACTTCTATCTGGCCCTCTTTCACAGTTCTGTCTTTCAAGAAGGTCCTCTTGAACGATAATCCCCCACTGGGACCAGGGCCACTTCTCCTTCCAAGCCTGTCTTCTCTTTACGCCACTATCTTATCTCTCTTTACCATGTAATAAATGTATGGTTTGTATGAGAATGGACCCAAGAAGCTCATAGTTTGAAGTTTGGTCCCCAGTAGGTGGAACTGTTGGAAAGGATTATGAGGTGTTTGGGTTTGTTGGAGAAGGTGTGGTCACAGAGGGTGAGCTTTGAAGTTCCAAAAATCTACACCATTCTTAATTAGCTTTGTCTGCCTCATGCTGGTGGAATCAAAAATAAGCTCTCAGCTACTGAACCAGCTCCACACTTACCTGCCTGCTGCCATGCTCTGAGCCATGATGGTCACAGACTCTAAGCCTGAGAAACTGCAAGACTCCAAATAAACTCTTCTGTAAGTTGCCTTAGTCATGTTCTTACCACAGCAACACAAAGGTAATTTATGAGACTGCAGAGATGGCTCAGCAGATAACTCTAAGTACTGCAGTAGGGGATATAATCCTACAGAAATGGATCGAATGTTCGTGCCAAGTGTTCTTTGTCCCAATGTCTGGGTTCTCAAATGGAAGACCAGATGTAGGCTTGTATTTTACTATGCCTTAAACAGCTTAGTGGTTGAGCCATTCCCAAACCCCACATTGATAACACCTCTCTACTGAAACTCCTAAGTTATTACTTACCTAAAATTTATATTCTATCTTTGATGGCCTTAGACCCAATGGGGACAGGGTCTGGGGCTACACTTTCTGGCTCTTCCATCATTGGTATGCTCTCTCTTTTGTACCTCTCAGCCTTGACCCACCTACTGCAAAAAGGCCATACCTCCTAAATGTGCCACTCCCTCAGCCAAGCATGTATAAACCAGCACAAACAGGAACACCACAACTGAAGAAAATTCAAAGCAGCTTTTTAATTTCAAATTTGCAACCTCATGTGTTGAAGCCCCAAGTCCCTAGTGTCTCAGCTGTATTACCAATGGCTATTAATGACTTCTCAACTAAGACAAAATGGACCATTAAAGCAACCTTACATTTTGAATGGTCCCATAAGAAGGATCAGGACTTGGAGCTGTG
>JAJTUV010004413.1:0-19639 GCA_021653895.1 Mastomys natalensis
TTGCAAAGCAATCTGGCTGTGCCTTAATAAACAGAGTTGAACAATAATTACACTAAAACTACTCCACAGGGCACCAAAGGCTGTTATAAAAAAAAAACAAGTAGCATTTATGGCTAGAGATTTGGCTCAGTAGTCTCTCTTTCTCCACATCCTTGCCAGCATGAGCTGTTACTTGTGCTTTTGTATCTTAGCCAGTTTGCAATCCCACCAGTGTGGAGTGATGGGCTGTGAGAGGCAGCTGGGTACCTGGTTGAGCGAAAGCCTCGAATCCTGGAGACCTAAAGGGACGGTAGGTGTTCAGCCTTGCTCCTGGGCCCTGGTTGCTCTCACTTAGCTTCAGCCCTCCACAGCCCCTCCCAAGAGAGGTTTGTGGCCTCCAGTCACATAGCACAGGTAGAGGGCCTGACTACAGGCCACAGAGCCTCAAGACATCTCCATATTCATGAGATACCTAAAGGCCAGGGGCATAGCCAATTAAGCATTCCTTCCCAGACCCTCCTCCCTGAAAAAGGTATTTAACCTCAGGGTCGCCCTGAGAACATGGGGTACAGCTTTATCCACTTTCTGCCATCACAATAAATGTTTTAAGACCTGGACTACTGCCATGGAGAACCGTGGGAAGATTCTCAACTAAAGAGCTGCCTTCTAACCTCCCACTGATGACCTCTCTACATTCCAGCCACAGAGGCTGCCCACTCAGGTGAGCTAGCCAAGCCAGCCATGACCCAGCCAAGTGACTTGCCCTGACCACGAACTCTTTCCCCACAGCTGGAGCTCATCTTCTTCCCCTCCCCCCTTTGGCTGCCGGTCAATTTCCCAGTGTCTTAACCCTTCCCTGGCTCTCAGCAGTGCCTGAGAGCCCAGGGCTTGAGACTATCTGGTCCCTGGCAGCCGCCTGGCCCATGGACCCTCAACCCAAGAGCTCCGGCCCATGTCAGGTCTCAGACTGTGTTCTCTCCCCTGGAGCAGAGTCATGTGGCTTCTCACAGCCTGGCGTCTTCCCAGGGCGCATGGAGTGAACTCAGTCAACTTCAACTTCCCATGCTTCTGCCCCCTGAGCTACAACCCCAGCCCCTTGGGATGGCAGACATGGGGACCCACAATTCAGCCCAACTGGACCCATGCCAATGCTTATGCTACAGTGGAGGAAACAGGCAAAACCAGCTTCAAGTGTACCCCTACTGGAGGCCCAAACACCCACTCCATGGAACTAAAGGACAGTGAGCAACTCCTGGCCTAGTTCAAAAGACTAGGCCTGCCTCTGTCTGTCTCTCTCTCTCCTCTCTCTCCTCTCTCTCATCTTCCTCTCTCTCTCTCTCTCCTCCATGTGTTCCTGGACAGCTTCTTCCCTTTGACTCTTAGCTACAGTCTCCAACTCAATGGCAAGATGGTGGCAACCCCCTAGCCTCCACTCTCTGCCCTTCCCCGCCCTACAGAGAGTGCTCCTTCACAGCTAACACTGCCTTTGGGTGGCAGCACATGCCATGACCCTCCTTCTAGGACTCCTTCCCTTGGGTGACACTTTTCCCTTTCCCCTTGAGACAGTTTTCTTTCTCGAGGCTGAGTACTCCAGGCCTGACCTGGAGGAACTGCTCTCAAGAGCACCAGCTCCAACCAGCTTTCACGTGTCTTCCCCATGGGTCAGTCTTTTGCACAGTTTTTCACTCGTTCCAACTCTGACTGTCCTATTAAGCCTCTATGCTTCTTCCTTTAAGCTTTCTTCAAGGTTGGCCTTTCTTTCTCCTTCTCTACATTTAAGATTTACCTGCTAAGAACAAACAAATGGGAAATACAGGAGACCTCTCTGCTGAAGCACCCAGTCACCACATGGCAGAGCAGGCCCCTCCCCCACTACATCTAAACCTGCCAAGGACAATAGAGAAGCACACCTGAGACTCTTAACTCAAGTTTTTAATGCTTGTTCTCCCTAACAGGAATACCTGAAACAATGTTCATGCTTTTCAACCCATTTTTTTTTCTTGCTTCTTTATTTAAATGTTTCCTTCTCTCCCTAGCATTTGTGATATATGTCCAAAATTTTTTCAACTTGTTTGAGTTTTCTTTAAAGTTCAAAAGTCATCTTATCTACTTCCACAGGTCAAATTAACTATGCTGATCACCATTTTTCAGCTCTTAATTAACAACCAGTTTCCTTTTACAGACAAACTGTTGCTGCCTATCCCAGATATATAATTAACATGATGTTTTTCTTCCTCACCCATCCAAAGCAGATTCAAAAGTGCCTTCCAGGACTAAATTTCCTCAAACACCCTTGCCTTTCTAGGATCATTACGACAGACTGTGATGTTCTCCCGAGTAGCTTAAGCTTGCTACCCACCCTTTGCAGATATCCCCCTGCTGGGGTTCTGCTCTCCTGTTGTGATCATTCAACAGGTTACCACACAAAGGAAAAGGACAGTGTTGCTCCCACAAATCCAGCTGAGACAACGCCATCTCCTGGAACCTGCCTGGGATAACAAGCTACCTTCCTCCAGACACCTCATCTGACTGAAGACTCCCAAGACACATGCTGAGATCCTGAGACATGCACTGAGTCCTACAGAGGACAGACTTGGACCTTCCAGCTACAGTTGAACTCTCTTGCCAAAGTCAAATGGCTACTGAACTTGGGGAAACATACATGTTAGTAAGGAAAACATAATGTCTATCTAGATTAATCAAATGTTATTACCCTCGAACTGTACAACCTGTGAAACAATTAATTGGTTCAATGATCCCTTGCCTTTCCAACCCACCTCAGCCTCCTCACCCTTGTGACTTAGTTGTGCTACTCCCTATGGCCTGTGTAGTGTTTTCTTTTGATACTTCCACCTCATCCAAAATTTTCACTACAATTGTCACAGCCACTCCAGTGATGCCTCTCTTTTTTTTAAAAAAAAAAAAAAAAGAAAGAAAAAGGAGGAATTGTGGGGTGGTGGGCTGTGAGAGGCAGCTGAGTACCTGGTCAAGCACAGGCCTCAAACCCTGGAGAATCTAAAGGGACGGTAGGTGTTTGGCCTTGCTCCTGGGCCCTGGTTGCTCTCACTTAGCTTCAGGCCTCTACAGCCTCTCCCAAAGAGAGGTTTGTGGCCATCAGTCATGTAGCATAGGTAGAGGTTGTGACACTGGTCAAAGAGCCTCAAGACATCTCCATATTCATGAGATACCTAAAGGCCAGAGGGTGAAACCAATTAAACATTTCTTCCCAGACCCTCTGACAACACGGGGGTATAGCTTCATCCCTTTCTGCCATCACAATAAACGTTTTAAAACCATGGACTACCTCTCATCATTGGGACCTGCTGTGGGGAACTGTGGAGAAGGTCTTCAACTACTGAGTCACCTTCTAACCTCCCATTGATGCTCTCTACATTCCAGCTATGGAGGCCACCCACTCAAGTGAGCTAGCCTAGCCAGCCATGACCCAGCCAAGTGAGTTGCTGCAACCAAGGGTCTCATTCCCCACACGCTGCCGCTGATGTTTGTCTTTTCCCCCTTGCCCCTTCAACTGTGGGTCAATCCAGCCAGTATGACCCCCATCTCAGCCTTTCTTCGGCCTCTCAGCAGTGCCTGAGAGCCCAATGGTCTGAGACCATCAGTCTCTTGCTGCCTCCTGGCCCGGGGATCCCCAACTCAAGAGCTCTGCCCCCACAGGGTCTCAGACTATGTTTTCCCCACGCCTGGAGTGGAGTCCTGTGGCTTCTCACAGCCCGACATCTGCCCGGCGTGTGTGGAGTGAACTCAGTCAAACTCCCACTCTTCTATGCTCCCCCCCCCCACCGAGCTGCAGTCCCACCCCCTTGGAGTGGCAGACACGCAGGACCTACAATTCAGCCCAACAGGACCTACACCCACGCGAGTACTACAACCCAACAATGGAGGAGTGTTCTTTCTCCACATTTTCGCTAACGTGTGCTGTCACCTGAGTTTTTGATCTTAGACATTGTGACAGGTATGAGGTGGAATCTCAGGGTCATTTGATTTGCATTTCCCCAATGGCTAAGGATGTTGAACATTTCTTTAAGTGCTTCTAGGCCATTTGAGATTATTCTATTAAGAATTCTCTGTTTAGATCTGTATCCCATTTTAAAATTGGATTATTTGGTTTGTTAATGTCTAGTTTCTTGAGTTCTTTATATATTTTAGATATTTGCCTTCTATTGGTTGTACAGTTACTAAAAATCTTTTTTATTCTGTAGGCTGCCGTTTTATCCTATTGATAGTGTCATTTGCCTTACAGAAGCTTTCATAAGGTCCCATTTATTGATTGTTGCTCTTAGTGCCTGTGCGACTGGTTTTCTGTTCAGGAAATTGTCTCCTGTGCCAATTAGTTCAAGGCTATCCCCCACTTTCATTTCTACTAGATTTAGTGTATCTGGTTTTATGTTCAAATCTTCGATCCACTTGTACTTGAATTTTGTGCAGGATGATAGATATGTATCTATTTGCATTCTTCTACATGCCAACATGCAGTTAGACCACCACCATTTGTTAGAGATGCTTTCTTTTATCCATCGTGTATTCCTGGATTCTTTATCAAAAATCAGGTGTCCATAGGTGTGTAAATCTACTTCAGTGTCTTCAATATGATTCCATTGATCAACCTTATATTTACTGGTGTGTGTGTGTGTGTGTTATGGCACAACAGATTTGGCTGTGCACAGAATGCATGTCTGGTCACAAGTCTAGAGGTTGAAAGGGCGTGGGCAAGGCTCCTCAGATTGGACTGAATCACTGGGTATGGGACTCAAGCTCTGTCTGAGGGTAGGAGGTTTATAGGTAAGAAGATGACTTACCAGACTGGACTGGGGCATGTGTGCTGGCCTGTCTGGAAAATGTAAGGGCTCAGGAGATCACCTCTAATGCCTCTAAGAACTGTGAAATGGAAGGGTGGGGGACATTCTTTTATGTGATGCCTCATTCACACCTGAAAACTTATCAACAAGCCTTATGTACACCCCCTGATAGCATATTGCTACTTTCCCTGTATGTTTCTAGTTCTGTTCTTGATAGATAACTTGTAAACTTTCTGACTGTACATCTATAGGCTCTGTTTTGCCACTAAAGGAAGTGGTTGATTCAGGGTAGAACCTGTTTACAGTAAAGCTGTTTACAGCTATAGTTCTCTCATCCCATCTTCCTACTTCTTTGTTTAAGTATGCTTACGTCATGTGCAACAGGTGAATGTTTTCTGGTGATTATAATACTCTTGGAATCCTGCATTGCCCATAGATTCCTTAATTGCTGGCCACTGTGGAGTGATTAGCCCATCTTTATACTTGGTGAAGAGTTCTGGCACGATGACCCACATGTGAGCCCTGGATGTTCCTACTGGACAAAAGAAAGTGAGGTAAATTCAGAAGGTCACATCACCCAGCAGATCCCATACCACCAGCCTTGCTTCCTGGTTGCTAGAGAAGTGAAGTAGAAGAAAAGCTGCCACAGGTGATCTGTTATTTCTCCCTTTCAGTTCTGAGTAGAGACCAGCCTGATCCTGCTTTTCCTAAAGGCCTTCCTAACTGGTAAATTTGGGCCTTTTCCACCTTGCAGGTATGGACATTCTCTTGATACTTTATCAATGTCCATAGTACTGTACAGAAAACTTGATTTTTTTCCCTATTCACGGGGAATCTAGCTTTTACAATTTTTATCCAAACTGTAACTCAAAGATTAAAACTGAGCAACTGCTTCTTGACAATGTCTTCTTCTCCCAGGGCATTGGATGTGACTCTTAAGACTCAAGCAGATGAAGGCAAAGGCTGAGTGGAACAGTAGTTGTGATTGGTGCTTTGGATTTGCCATCTCTGTTGTAGGTATTATAAGCCTTCTCCAGAAAGACATAAATGTGCCAGTGATTATTCAGACCTACATCTAGTTTAGTGTTAGGCATTATCTCTCTGGGAATAACCTGTTAGATGGGTTTGTGTGTGCATATGTGTATGTGTCTTGGTAGGTATATACGGTAGAATTTCTTGGTCCCACCAAGAGAACACCTTTGCTTGGGTGATGGAGATTTCCTATGATTCAGATGGATACTGAACAAATTCTCTCTCTCTCTCTCTCTCTCTCTCTCCTCTCTCTCTCTCTCTCTCTCTCTCAAAGCATTTGACTGCTTTCCTGATCCAAAGTCTCAAAGTCCACATTCCACCAACAAGCAGCAAGATTAGCCCAGTCACAGCAATACCCTCCTTACTTCTGGTACCAACTTCTGTCTTAGTCACTGTTCTATTGCTGTGAAGATACCAAGACCAAGGCAATTCTTATAAATAATTTAGTTCTGGGCTTGCTTGCAGTTTTGGACGTTTAGTCCATCATGGCGGGGCATGGAAGGACCATGGGAGCACTCATGGTTCTAAAACAGTAGCTGAGAACTATATCCTGATCCAGAGAGAGACAGAGGCAGAGAGAGAATGACCCTGGGTCTGCTGTGGGTTTATTAAACTTCAAATACCACCCCTAGTGACACACTTCTCCAACAAGGCCACACCCCTTATCCTTGTAATTGGTTTAAATGGTGCCATTCTCTGGTCACTAAACATCCCCTCTCAAAGACACTTCCCTGGAACCTTAATGGTAGCTTTCCTTTTCTATTCCAGGCACAGTCCTTTGGGAACATCTTTTAAAATTATGTAGTTGCCTGTGGCTACCCTAACCTGGTATGTTCATACCCTACAGCATTCCTTGGACTCACATACTGTGGAGGTTGGAAGCAACCTTAGGGAAGAGTTCTTCACTTTTTTCTTGTTTCCTGAATTTCTTCTGACATTGAAGATAAATGTGGTGAACTACCAACTAAAACCATGAAAACAGACTTGATTCAGTAAGGACTACTGAAAACAGAGGAAAGAGCTGAGCTCCATTCATATTTATATAGAGATGATTTACACATGTTAATCAGAGAATGAGGATGGGGAAGTATGAGCACTCAGGACAGTCAGTGAAGTTAAAAATGACAAAGTTGTGGCCAGTATAAATATGATTAGACTATCTGTGTTTGTGGTAGCTATCTAAGTATGCATTCAGTCTTAATGCAAAATGAGACATACTTTAATCCTCTTTTCTTTTTTCCTTTCTTTCTCTTTTTTCTCTTTCTTTCTTTCTTTCTTTCTTTCTTTTCTTTCTTTCTTTCTTTGTGTTTTTTGAGACAGGGTCTCACTGTCCTGGAACTCACAGTGTAGACAAATTGGATTCTGGCTTCAAACTCATAGACATTTGCCTGCCTCTAATGCTGGGATTAAAGGTCTACACCCACCTCCATGTCTACCACTTTATCTTTTTTTGACAATCGAACTTCAAAAGATGTTTTCAGGTTCTCACAGAAATCCTTCTGAGCCATCAACTATACATATTTCTTTTTAAATTGTTTTTCAGTATGTTGTTCAAGAAAGAGAGTACCAGAATCCTGTCTTAGATGGTAATTAGGACATGGTAAGATTTTTGGCAGTGTTGAACTTTCCTTAGGCATTCTCTTTTTTTCTCATATTTAGATGTGGAATTTAAAAATCTTTTATTATTACATATTCATTGTATAAAATAATAGGTTTTGTTATGGCATCTCATACCTGTATATCATGTGCTTTGATCAACTTCACTCCTTGTCACCCACTTATTGTCCTCCTCCCAACTGGGCCTTTTCTTCTTCCCAAATAGTCTGCCTTGTAATTTTATGTCTTCTATTTTTTTCTGGAACCTCACAGAAGAGGAGTATAAAGAATATAAGAGTCAGGAGGAGGGCAGAGGACACCAGGAAAACAAGGCCTTCTAAATCAACAGGATCAAAGCTCATATGAACTCACAGAAAACAAAAGAGCATGCACAGGGCCTGTACTAGGTCCTCTGCATATATATTGTAGCTTCCACTTTAGTGTTTATTGGGATTCCTAATTGTGCAAAGAGTGAGTCTCTGATTCTTATGCCTGCTTTTGGGATCCTTTCCTTCTATTGGTGTGTCTTGTCCTACTTCTATGTGATAGTTTTTTAGTTTATTTTATTATCTTTTATTTTGCTACACTTTTTGAAAAATGAATGAATGAAAACCTAGCACAAGAGTAAAGGTTAACAACTGAACTGTCACTTATACCTGCTGGAAAAGGGAAAATCAGTTTCTCTAATGTAACAACACTGGGTATATCAAACACTCATGTTCAGTAGTAGTTGATCAACTTATTTTTTATTGTTGATTTGTGAGTGTGTGTATGTGTGTGTGTATGTGTGCATATGTGTGTGTGTTTTATTTTGTTATAATATTTTTTCCTCTTTAGGCATGGTTTTAATTTGTTTTCTTGGTTTAGGGGTTTTTGTTGTATTGGAGTTTTGGAGTTTTTTGAGAAATAACTTAAAGTTGGGTGGGTAAAGAGGAAGAGAGTATCTGGAAAGACTTGGAGAAGGGGAAAATGTGATTAAAATATATTTAAATGTAAAATTGTTTTTAAAAGTAAAAATATAATAATAGTAACAAAAACATAGACTAAATAATATATTTTAAAACTATCCTGATTATGGATCCCCTTATCTCTACTCCATCCAGGTTTTTCCCATACCTCCTCCCATCCATATCTACCTCTTTCTGTCTCTCATTAGAATACAAACATACATTTAAGGGATAATAATAAATTAAAACATAAGATAAATAATAAGCAAACAAGTTGGAACAAAACAAACAGAAGGAAAAGAGTCCAAGCAAAGGCAAAGAAGTAGATGCAGAGACATACTTAGGAATCCCATAAGAACAGAAAACTGGAGCTGGGCAACGGTGGATCATGCCTAAAATCCCAACACTCAGGAGGCAGAGGTAGGTGGATATGTGAGTTCAAGGCCAGCATGGTCTATAGCGTGAGTTTCTGGACAATCAGGGCTACACAAAGAAACCCTGTCTCAGAAAATGAAAAAATATGAAATATATGAATATATTCTAACAAAACTGGAAGCTATAATATATATGCAAAATCTATAGGGTTAAATAAATTAAAGTCAAAGTAAAACAAAAACCATATAAAAAGCCCTGACACTACATTATGAAACAAGAGACTCCAAAGATACCGTTGAGTTCCTTACTGTTGGTCATATGACCTACCCTTAAGAATAGCATGTTTCCTCAGTGAGACTGCCTTGGAGAAAACTAAATTTTCATTTTCAAGAGGCTATTATCAACTGGAGACAGCTTCTGAATTAAGGATGACGCCACGTTTCCGCTTCTCCTTCTAGCTCTAAGACCCCATCTGTGAAGATGTACAGGCCCTGTGCTTGATGTCTCAGTCTCTGGGGTTTATAAGAGCATTTATCATGTTGTTGATTTAGAAGGCATTGTTTTCTTGGTGTCCTCCAGGAGGGAGTGGGGCCTGACTCTTACATTTTTTTCTTTCTTTCTTTTTTTCTTTTTTTTTTTTTTTTTTTTTTTTTTTTGGTTTTTCGAGACAGGGTTTCTCTGTGTAGCCCTGGCTGTCCTGGAACTCACTCTGTAGACCAGGCTGGCCTCGAACTCAGAAATCTGCCTGTCTCTGCCTCCCAAGTGTTGGGATTAAAGGTGTGTGCCACCACTGCCCAGAGACTCTTGCAGGTCCCCTGAGCCCTGAAGAGAGGGATTTGATGGAGACATCTCATTTAGGGCTGAGGGTTTCAAGGTCTCTCTCTCAGATAATGTCTGTCTTGCTGTTGGTCTCTGTATTTGTTCCCATCTACAGCAGGAGGAAGCTTTTGATGGTGGCTGAGCAAGACACTGAATATATAGCTGAATATCAGTAGGAGTCATTTTATCACTACATTTTTTTGTACCAATGTTATTTTGTTTAACCTTAGGTCCCTAGGCTATCTAGTCTCAGGTTCTTGGCCATCTAAGCTGTATTGGGTAGGAGCTCCATCCCATGGAATCAGCTTTATGTCGAATAAAATACAAGTTGGTTTCTTTCACAATTGAGCTAAATTTTCTAAAAAGTCAATTTATGATAATTTTAGCATGGATTATAAGATGACTATTACTGAAAATGAATAATGCTTACTGTTTTCCTTAGTGTTTAGGCTCACCTGTTCAACCCTCTATTCTGTCTAGTTCCACTTGTAAGATACTGAACAAATCATCTCATTGAATTAGTCTAGTGATAAAATGATTTCTCATGTAACTCTTTAGATGATTTATGGCTTTAAAATTTTTACTTTGAATGACAAGTTATTAAAAATTTTTCTAAATCAGCTTTCTAGTACCAAATTCTTAAATGAAAAGGAACAAGAAAAGAGTCTATAAAATTTAACTTCCTCCATCCTAGGAAAACCAACATCTCTCTTAAAATGCAAAGGCATGCTCCTTTTCTTAGAACACAACTAGCTAGCTTTTGTGTGTTTGTGCTTAAACATAGAAGTGAATGTTTCAGGCTTTGTGGACTATTTTGTCTTTATTGCAGCTGCTCAATTTCTGCTAGGCTGTGGGAAGTAGCCCCATACAGTAGTAATTAAAAATAAAAGAGCTGTCCAAGGCCAGCCTGCAGGGCCTAACTAACTTAATGTTATGAGTCACTTTGAAGAAACTAACATCTAGTCAGATGCCCTGGCCCACTTAGGATATAGCAAGAAATCACTATAAATATTTTGACAATGAATACTTTAAATACAGCCAACTCTCTGTATTAACATTCATCTTTTAAGAACCATGCTTTTCATTGGTATAACATCAAGAACTTGCTTAAGTATTAGTTACTAAGGATTTGTTTTAAATTAATAAATAATATCCATACAATTTAATACCCAATTTAATTTTTAAAAAATTTAATGAAGATAGAATTAAAACATTATCTTCTTAAAATCTTGAGGTTCATATTTAGAGCTACTTGCAATATCTGATATATAAAATTGTAGAACAGGACTTTCAAATTGGCTATTTTACTAGTACAATACAATGACCAAAGCATAGAAATGTACAATGCCTATACATTCAAGTAAAACCATTATTCTTTTCAATGTAGAATAAGTAATTCATATTCTACAAGGGCAGTGAGGTTAGTAGTTCTATAGTAGTTCTATTATGTCCTGGCATAATTTCCCCAAAGTACAAAAATACAAACAATTCTCTTAAGGCCATGTTTTATTTGCTGGTTAATAGACAAAAGATAATATAATTTAATTTCAAGTATTTTCTTAAAAGTCTATGTTTATAATAATTATGAAAATTTGAAAAGAGAAAAATTGAAAATTTTAAATATATCTTATACAATCTCATTTGTACAAAATACATGTTAAATATAAACTTTAAGCAGTCATGGTAATTTTAAGCAAATCTGTTTTGTGTGATATGTAGTTACATTGTAAAGTTTCTTTCTTCTGTTATTTGTGAAAAGATCAACACCAGAATAAGTTACTATCTATTAGCAAAGGGCCTAAAAGCTTTCTTTAGCATTAATCATGCATGTGGTTATAAGTGTTTCCTAATTTGAGATCATCTAAACACTGGGGGAGAAATGCATATATAAAAAGGCTGGGCTGAAGAGATGGCTCAGAGGTTAAGAGCACTGACTACTCTTCCAGAGGTCCTCAGTTAATTCCCAGCAACCACATGGTGGCTTACAACCATCTGTAATAAGTTCTAATGCCCTCTTGTGGCTTGTAGGTGTACATGCTGATACAGCATTCATATACATAAATATATCTTTAAAAACAAAAAGGAAAGAAAATAAAAGGGGCAGTATGAGCATAAACCAACAAACTGACAGTCATGTATCATAAAACACAAAGAAATTCACATATGTGCACAATGATCAGGTATTACATACACACAGGTGCACACATGCATGTGTGCACACACTCCATGCACAACAATCAGGTTAAATAAAGCTTGACAAGATGCCACATATAGTTCAATTAAATGTGCTTTTATGAGTTCATTAAATGAGCAGCTTTTTGGCCATCTTTTCTTTTTTATTAAATTATTTTATTTACATTCCAAAATTTGCCCCCCTTCCTGGTCCTCCTTCCCCAGTTCTTCATCCCATTCTCCCACTTCTGAGAGGGTTCACACCCACCCACCCACCCACCGACCCCTGTCTTACCCCCACCAGCATCCCTCTTCCCTTGGGCATCAAGTTTCCACAGGATTGAAGACAACCTCTCCCTCTGAGGCCAGACAAGACAGTCCTCTGCTACACGTGTGCCTGTGGCCATAGACCAGCCTATGTATGTTCCTTGGTTGGTGGCTTAGTCTCTGGGAGCTCTGAGGGGTCCAAGTTAGTAGATACTACTGTTCTTCCTATGAGGTTGCAATCCCCTCAGCTCCTTCAGTCTTTCCTCTAACTCTTCCATAGGGGCCCTGTCCTCATCCAATAGTTGGCTGTAAGTATCTGCATCTGCCTCAGTCAGCTGCTGGTAGAGTCTCTCAGAGGACAGCCATGCCAGGCTCCTGGCTGCAAGCACAATATGGCATCAGTAATAGTGTGGGGGTTTGGTGAGCATGCATGGGATGGATCCCAAGTTGGGCCCATCATTGGGTGGCCTTTCTGTTTCTGCTCCATTTATGTCCCTGTATTTCCTTTAGACAGGAACAATTCTGGGTCAAAAATTTTGAAGATGGGTGGGTGGTCCCCTGCCTCAACTGGGGGCCATGTCTATCTACTGGAGGAGGTCGCTTCGGGTTCCATCTCTCCACTGTTGGGTGGGCTACCAGGGATGATATTGGTCATCTTTCTATTCTTGAAAACAGTATATAAAAATGGTGATTATATTCCTCAAGGTCTCCTTTTACTTCAAGTGTGATGAAATCCCCTGCTGGTGTCTTATGTAAAGATAGCTGGCCCCCGTTTGACCTTTTGTTGGAGTAGGCAAGAGGTTCCTTAAAGACATTAATTACTGGGGCATTGGTTACAATATATCTGTAACTATTTTCTCATTAACTTCTGCAGCAAAGCTTCATCAGAATGGAAGGCAACATTCTCTATACTCCATTTTTTGTTTCATTCCCTCTACAATCTCCTATAAAGTACTACTATCCACTGCATTTCCTCAAATAACTCTATGCCTTTTGTATTCTCAGTAACAGAAAACTTCTTACCTAAAATATCAGAGACCTTTAATACAGTATCGAGAGAAAGCCCACAATCAGCTAATTATTAGTGGTTCCTTTGTATATTTGATACTATTAAGTGTCTCAGGTGTTCACCCCATATTTTCTCACACCTTTATAAATGCCATAGGTCTGCTGACTACAGACATGGCTGTGCTACTACGTGTTCAAAAGCATCATTTTCAAAATCTTTCCCCAGTTTGAAACAGCATAGTCTGGAACAGATCTTATTTTCCATAGTATTGGAGCAATTCCTAGTGCTCCAACTGTTTCTTTGAAGTAAACCAAATGAGCAGGTGCTCCTTCCCCAGCAGTCTTCTGTAAAGAGATTTCTCTGTAGCCAAATCATGTAACTTGGATTCCAGACCATTTAAGTTACTATGATGGTTTGTATATGGTTGGCCTAAAGAGTGGCACTACTAGAAGCTGTGGCCTTGTTGGAGTAGGTGTGTCACTGTGAATGTGGGCTTTAAGACCTTCATCCTAACTGCCTGGAAGCTAGTATTCTGCTAGCAGCCCTTCAGATGAAGATGCAGAACTCTCAGCTCCTCCTGTGCCATGCCTGTCTGAATGCTGCCTTGCTCCCACCTTGATGATAATGGACTGAACCTCTGAACCTGTAAGCCAGCTCCAATTAAATGTTGTCCTTATAAGAGTTGCCTTGGTCATGGTGTCTGTTCACAGCAGTAAAACCCTAACTAAGACAGTTACTAAAAGTTTCCAACAAATATTTTGCCAGTATTTTCTTCTGCTGTCTAGAATTTGTGACCACTATGATGGAAACCAGGACTGAATAAGAATAGCCTCAAATCAGTGTACAGGCAGATAGCACTCTGGGGCCATGTTTTCTACTATGAAGAGGTTTCTGTGGGGATGTCAGACCCCTCAAGAACAGCCTTTACTTTGATGGGACATGACCAGTGTAGTTCTCATTAAGCTCTGAGCAACCAATGACTTTCCCAGACCAAGGTACAAATACTACCATAAATCTTCCCCAAAACATATGGCCATCTCTGTTACAGAAAACACCTATGAACACGGGACCAATTTCTGTCCTATTGTGTTGAAGCAAAAAGATCCTTGTACTCACAGGTAGCACTAAGGAAACCAGAAATGTTAAACATGCAGGGTTGTCTTCTCAAAGAAAAAGATGTATAACTTGTTTTCCACCCAGAAATTTGGGAATGGAGGCAGCTAATAGCCTAGGTGATCTTTGTGTTGTCTTTAGGGCCAAGTTATACTAAGCTATCACAAGCAGGACTGGAAGTAGCTAATAGTCTGAGTGACATCAGTGCTATCTATATGACTGGAGGTGGCTAATAGCCCAGATGACCTCTACAGAGACCACATCAGATCCTCTCGTAGCACTTAAGATAACACATGTAACCTATCTCTAAAACCCATCTTCATGGAAGAAGTGATGTGTACTTTAAGAAGAGTTTCAAAAATAATTATGCTTCCTTGTACATGGGATTGTGTTGCTCTGGGAAACTTTTTTCCAAAGTTGTATTGTACTTAAATATTCCTAAAATAAACTGTTCAGGGTCAGACTTTAAAAATTTGAACCAATACCATCTAACTGAGCTGTGTTCAACCAGATTTCCTTCTTGTCTCATGTGGATCGTTATTCTGCCTGCCCTGCTGGTCAGAGACCACTTCATTATTGCTGTGATAAACCACCATGGCCAAAAGAAACTTGAGGAGTAATGACGGGTCTATTTAAAGTGTGTAGTTCCACATCAATGAAGTCAGAGCAGAAACTCAAGACAAGCACATGAAGACAGGAAATGAAGCAGAAGACGTGGAGAAATGCTGATTATTAGCTTTCTCTCCATGGCTTACTCAGCCTGGTTTCTTTTTTTAATATTTATTTATTTATTTATTTATTTATTTATTTATTTATTTATTTATTTAATGTGTTTGATTACACTGTGCCTGTCTTCAGACACACCAGAAGAGGGCATCGGATCTCATTACAGATGGTTGTGAGCCACCATGTGGTTGCTGGGAATTGAACTCAGAATCTGTGGAAGAGCAGTCAGTGCTTTTAACCACTGAGCCATCTCTCCAGCCCCTCAACCTAGTTTCTAATACACCCTAGGACCATCTTCCCAGGGGTTTCACTGTGCACAGTGGGCTGAGTCTACTCACACCATTACTAATTAATTATGAATTAATAAAATGCCTCATAATCTTGCCTCTAGGCAATCTGGTGAGGACATTTTCTCAAATGAGACTCTCCCCCCCAAATGACCCTAACCTGTGCGAAGTTGACATAAAAATTAGCCAGCACACCTGGGCAGGCTAAAGTCAAGCAACTTGACTAGACTGGGCTGGAACACAAGACTTGCCGCTTGAACCAAGCTTCCAGACTGAGAATAACACAGGCAGAGCTATCCAGACTCTGTTGGCAACAGCACAGATGGGATTAACCAGATTCATATTTTAAAATGTATCAGTACATTTTAAAAGCGTAATTAGCAATCATCTAGCAGTCTACCATATGGGAGCACAATTTAAACATTATTTTAACAAGGTTATTACTTTTTGATTTACATAATTATATTTGTAGTGGTTTGAATAAGAGTGGCTCTCATATGTTCATATGTTTGAATACTTGGTCCCCAGTTGGTGGAACTGTTTAGGAAGGATTAAGATGTGCACCTTCATGGACAAGATGTGTCACTGGGAGTGGACTTTGAGGTTTCACAAGACTCAATCCATTTCTATTGTGTCTCTTTATCTCTGCCTCCTAATTGTGGATCAAAATACAAAAACATGTTTTCAGAGTTTATGTTTTCAGAGTGTTAGAGTCCATAGTGGTGGAGCAAAGGCATGGTGGTAGGAACAACAGAGAGCTCACAATATCATTCTCTCTACCTGCTTCATGGTTGTTATCGTAACATGTAATAGCTTAGCTACTTCTGAAAGCAAGCCTCCTATTGTATGCTTTCAAAAACAAGTTGCCTTGGTCACTGTCTTAGTTAAGGTTTGGTTGCAGTGAAGAAAAACCATGAGTAAGGCTACTCATATAAAGAAAAGCATTTAATTGGGGCTAGCTTATATTTTCAGAGGTTTAATCCATAATCACCATGGTAGGATGCATGACAGCATTCAGGCATGGTTCTGGACAAGCCGAGAGCTCTACATCTTAATCTGAAGGCAGCAAGGAGGAAACTATCTTCCACACTGGATGGAGCTTGAGCATATATGACACACTTCCTCCAGTGAGGGCATGCACATCTACTTCAACAGGCCACACCTCCTAATAGTACCACTTCCTATGAGCCAAGTATTCACACTCAGGAGTCTATCAGGGCCATACCTATACAAACCACCACAGTCATGTTGTCTCTTCCTAGCAACAGAAAAGCAACTAGGATACCCTCTAAGTCTTCATCCTTGAACCAAACATCTCACTATAGTTATAATTTAAAACTTTGCACCTCATATTCTTTTGTGAGTTCATGTAAGACACTGATGATCTGGCATCTTTTCTCCAATAAGGGCCTGTATATTCTGGCAAATTTCCTTTTGATAAAATGAAATTCCCTGACCTCTAGGTCAGAGGATTTGGCTTGAAGTCTTTTGACAGCATATTTAACCACCAGAGTCAGGCCCTCATTCAGTTCTAAATGTAAAGAACACGCTGATCAAAGTATTCAGGAAGACTGAGATTGCAGTAGCATATAGTAACTTCATCACTTGCCAAGCTTGCTGTATCTCCCAATCCCTTACACTTTTAGCTTTGGGGACCAGGAAGGATTCACTGAAATGATAGATACAGTTTGGGCTGGTAGGCTTTAAGCACAGGTGTGGGAGGGGCTAAAAAAAAAAAAAAAAAAAGCAGAAGGGCTGAGAAAACAGTTTTTGGAAAAGCTGGCCCAAGATGGAGACAGCAGCAAAGGACCTGTATTATCATGAAAAAGGCTTAAAACTGAGTTGGAACAGTCCACTAAAGAACATTTGCAATTAGCTGTTCTGGCAATAGGAAAAAGTGCCCCAAATAAATTGCAAAGAAGATCATCTGTAAATTCCCCTTCCTTCATACATTGCTCTATTTCCTAAGTAGCTTTGATATAGAATAAGGTAGAAACGACCAGCTATTAATTCTGATTTATTGATTTATTTAGTGATTTTCTTAAAGCAATGCTTGTACTGCCTATTTACCAAGCATGATGTCACTGGCTATCTGAAACAGAATGACCCAGAGGAATAGCTGGAGAAGTAGCTGGAAAAAGAGATGAAACAATAGGTTGTTGTTGCCCTTAACAACCTGCTGACTGCTGCCACGTAAGCATCTGCAAAATTTTGCTGGCTTGTTTGCCCCACCTTGTGGTTGTAGAGTATAAGTGAGAATACAAACTGGACTTGAGATTGAAGGCTTTCAGGGGCTATTCTGGCTTTTATCCAGTGGTGACATCTCCTCTCTTCCACTCTCAATAGTGTCAGAGTGCTGATTCCAGGAAGATTCTCAAAACAGCTGTAAGCAGCAAAACTTCATGCAACAAGTGACGTTCCTGGGAATGGCAACTCCCCAAATTCCTTTAATCTTCATTCTTGTGTTGTTGAGTTTATGGTTTTGTGTGTGTGTGTGTGTGTGTGTGTGTGTATAGTTTTGTTTTGTATTTTATTGGATATTTTATTTATTAACATTTCAGATGTTATCCTCTTTCCCCATCCCCCCTAGAAACCCCTTATCTTGTGCTGCCTCCTGCTGCTTCTATGAGAGTGTGCCCCAACCCATCCAACCACTCCCACCTCCCGCCCTTGAATTCCCCCACACTGGGGCATCCAGCCTTCACAGGACCAAGGACCTCCTCTCCCACCGAAGCCCAACAAGGCCATCCTCAACTATATATACAGCTGGAGCCATGGGTCCCTCCCTATGTGCTCCCAGGCTGGTGATTTAGACCCTGGGAACTCTGGTTGGTTGGTATTGTTGCTCTTCCCATGGAACTGCAAGCCCCTTCAGCACCTTCAGTCTTCTCTCTCACTCCTCCATTGGGAACCCCTTGATCAGTTCAATGCTTAGCTGCCAGCATCCACCTCTGTATATGTCAGATTCCAGCAGAGCCTCTCAGGAGACAGATATATCAGGCTCCTGTCAGCATGCACTTCTTGGTTGATTTTTCCTTTGACGAGTAACAAGTGTCCTTCCTTATCTTTTGTGATAACTTTTGGTTCAAAGTTGATTTTATTTGATATTAGAATGGCTACTCCAGCTTGTTTCTTGGGACCATTTGCTTGGAAAATTATTTTCCAGCCTTTTACTCTGAAGTAGTATCTGTCTTTGTCATTGAGGTGTGCTTCCTGTACGCAACAAATGCTGGGTACTGTTTATGTATCCAGTCTGTTAATCTATGTCTTTTTACTGAGGAATTGAGTCCACTGATATTAAGAGCTATTAAGGAAAAGTGATTTTTGCTTCCTGTTATTTTGTTCTTAGAGGTGGAATTATGTTGTGTGGCTATCTTCTTTTTGGTTTGTTGAAGAAGATTACTTTCTTGCCTTTTCTAGGGTGTGGTTTCCCTTCTTGTGTTGGAGTTTTCCATCTATTATCCTTTGTGGAACTGGATTTGTGGAAAGATACTGTGTTGTAGTAGATATAATTATTTAACTCGGCCTAATTTGCCACGGTAAATGCCCTATCCGAAGGAGACCAGTAAAAGAAGACACAACTCAATAATTATGATATAAATCGCACGCCTGGATTGGGCAGATTTACCACTATACTATTCTAATCCCCGGCTATGAGATCTCTTATAACTTGCGGTTTTATCCAGGCCGCGTGGTTGTCCAGCTCCGTCGTCGGCTTCCTTCTACCGCTGGCTTCCTTCTGCTTCACTGTGTAAATTTGGTTTTGTCATGGAATATCTTGGTTATCTCCATCTATGGTAATTGAGAGTTTTGTTGGGTATAGTAGCCTGGACTGGCATTTGTCTTCTCTTAGGGTCTGTATGACATCTGTCCTGGATCTTCTGGCTTTTATAGTTTCTGGTGAGAAGTCTGCATAATTCTTATAGGTCTGCCTTTATATGTTTATTTGACCTTTTTCCCTTATTGCTTTTAATATTCTTTCTTTATTTTGTGCATTTGGTGTTTTGATTATTATGTGACAGGAGGAATTTCTTTTCTGGTCCAATCTATTTGGAGTTCTACAGGCTTCTTGTATGTTCATGGGCATCACTTTCTTTAGATTAGGGAAGTTTTCCTCTATAATTTTGTTGAAGATATTTACTGGCCCTTTAAATTGGGAATCTTTGCTCTCTTCTACACCTATTAACTTTAGGTTGGTCTTCTCATTGTGTCCTGGATTTCCTGGATGTTTTGTGTTATGAGCTTTTTGCATTTGCATTTTCTTGACCATTGTGTCAGTGTTTTCTGTGGCATCTTCTGTACCTGAGATTCTCTCTTCTGTCTCTTGTATTCTGTTGGTGATACTTGCATCTATGACTCCTGATCTCTTTCCTAGATTTTCTATCTCCAGGGTAGTCTCTCTTTGTGGTTTCTTATTGTTTTTACTTCCATTTTTAGATCCTGGATGGTTTTGTTCAATTCCTTCACCTGTTTGGTTGTGTTTTCCTGTGATTCTTTAAG